>CAUYLG010040792.1:0-281563 GCA_963573385.1 Cacajao melanocephalus
CATGTGCAGATCTTGCAGGATTGTTACATAGGTATACACATGCCATGGTGGTTTGCTGCCTCCATCCCCCCGTCACCTACGTTAGATATTTCTCCTAATGTTATCCCTCCCCAATCCCCCCACCCCCTGCTATCATTCCCCTAGCCCCCTACCCCCAAACAGACCCCAGTGTGTGATATTCCCCTCCCTGTGTCCATGTATTCTCATTGTTCAACACCCAATTATGAGTGAGAACATGTGGTCTTTGGTTTTCTGTTCTTATGTGTTTGCTGAGAATGATGATTTCCAGCTTCATCCATGTCCCTAACAGATGAATTCTCACTGTGTTGCCCAGGCTGGTCTCGAACTCTTGGGTTCAAGGAATTTTCCCACCTCAGCCTCCTGAATAGCTGGGACTACAGGCCTGTGCCACCATCCCCAGCTATCCCTAAGTGTTTAAATATGTCTTTCAGTAAATGTGGCAAGGCTTTGGGATTTGAACCAGGGTTGAATGACACCAAATCCCATGTTCTTTCCAGTATACCACACCACCTCTTTTAAAAAAAAAAAATATATATATATATATCAACATTATCCTCCAGTAGTTATTCAAATAAACACATGGGCCCATGAGGTCAAGTGGCACAGATGTTTCTAGAGCGAGGGAACTGCTCCCAGGGCCCCTGCCGCCCAAGCCAAGAGCCACTCTGCACAGCAATGCGAGCTTGTATTCCGAGTCACTCAGTGATGAAGGGAAGCCTACAAGACCTGATAGACAAGGATGACTTCCTGATGAGTCCCATTTGGTCCTTACTTGGGCCATGAGGAGAGGAAGACTGCTGAAGGGGGTTTCCTAATTTTGCTGATGTCTGCATTTTCCTATTAATTATGTCCTGTGACAGCACAACAGCCCACATGATGGTGGCAACTTCTTTTTACCCTATAAGGGGCTTGCTTCCTCCTGCCCCAAGACCTCTTCCTGCCAGAGACACTGAAGCAGGGTGTTTGGACCTCATTGCTTGACCTCATGGACATTTGTCCCACAAAGACATTTGAACTCACACCCATTCAAAATGCCCTTCAGGTTTTGTCTCTCCCTCTGTCACTCTACACCATAGCCCTCTAGAAAATGTCCTATGGTCAATACAATTGGTAAGAACGTCAATTCTTTTTTTTTTTTTTCTGTAATGGAAAGTAACTGCTCAGTGAATCTTCCTATAACTCATACAAAGCTGAATTGATTCATGTTGAAATAATTTCAATAAAATGAAAATGGAAAAAGATAGAAATGTTCTAATGGTGTCATGTACAGAAAACTGATTACAGAAATAGAAAGCATACCAGTCCCTTTAGAGGATGCAAAACTTGTCCTAGCACTTAGCTCTAAAGTCAGTTTCTCACATGGAATTTTCATGTTCACCTCCAGGGCCTCTGAGTCACCAGCTTCTTTGCGAACCTGATAAAATCTGCTAACTCATTCCCCAGAAAAACAGTACACGCAACAATCCAACTACATTGTCCAATTTCTAGAAATTCACAGGCTCCAAGGCCCATCCATGAATCCCATGAATCTCAATCTAGGCCAGGTGTGGTGGCTAATGCCTGCAATCCCAGCACTTTGGGAGGCCAAGGTGGAACGATCATGAGGTTAAGAGATCAAGACCATCCCGGCCAACATGGTGAAATCCTGTCTCTACTAAAAATACAAAAAAATTAGTCAGGCGTAGTGGCGTGTGCCTGTAGTCCCAGCTACTCGGGAGGCTGAGGTAGGAGAATCACTTGAACCCCGGAGGTGGAGGTTGCAGTGAGCCAAGATCATGCCATTGCACTCCAGCCTGGGCAACAGAGCAAGACTCCATCACACACACACACACTCACTCACACACACGTACACAAGTATCTTAATCTAGATTATGGGTGTGAGAGGGATGCTTGCCTCAAAACCCTTTCCAGATGAGGAGAAGGTACAGGAGATACTAAGGACTGAGGGAGAACAACGTTGGCAGGAATTCCTGAGATGTGTCTGGGTTGAAATGGGAGCCATCATATGCCTTTAAGCCTTACCAAACATTCACAATTATAAATGGATAAACTGTTTCAATGTTTAATTCCCCTTATTTATTTATTTTATTTAAAAAGCAGGAACTCCCCTCCTTTTTAAAGACCTATTTCAATATAATGAACTAAAACCAAGGACTGATGACAAAGGTAACTTTACCTTGATGCAGATCTAGAAAGCAAGGTTGTTCTTATGGGCTTAGAGTCAGGGTATGAACCACCAAGAAAGCAAGACTAGAAGTACCGGGCTACAGACAAGATAACAAAGGCTGAGAGTCGAAGCCTCTGATCCTCTTTCTGAGTTCATGAACCCCTGGTATGAGGAATGAGGAAGGGCTTGGTTATTAGACAGACATGCATTGGGAGGTCACTTACTGCCTCCATGGTTTCAGCAAGTCATTCCACTAAGTCATGTGCTCAGAGTCTGGCACACTGTAGCTACCAAATAAACAAGGGTTCCCTTAGAGGATCGACATGCTTAGGGATGCAATTACCTCAGTGCCCCAGGGTGATAAGGAGGCAGAATGCCCATCCTTAGGGTTCTCAAGGGTGTGCTTTGAGATTCATCAGATGGGGGGTGGTGAGGGGCAGAGTAGAAATCTCAGACTCACTCATAACGACCCAGAACCCAGCAGCACAGCTGAGAACCACTCTGAGGAGAAATTCCAGGCTGAAATGGAGGCAGTGCTTTTATGGAAACAGGTGAAAGAAAAGGTTTTTAAATCGCTATCAAAGATGGAACAGAGCGCACCGGAGACAAGGCACGGTGCTTGGGGAAGGGTTAGAGGTGATGCTGCTATTGACATTTTGACCAAAGAACAATTCCTGAGTCCCATCTCCACTGCCAGGAGCCAAACCAAGTTCTGCCTGGTGGTTCTAGAGACCTCTCCAACCCACCCTTCCTCGTGCCCGGTCTCACCATCCAGAAGCAGCAGTAGCTGGGCCTGCCTACTCTCAAGAATATCAACTACAACTCAACGTGAAATAGATCAGCCCAGCCTTTTTCCCATATGAAATTATTTCCAGAAAGAAAATCTGCCAAGAGTCAAGTGCTACCAAGAGTAGGGAGAAGAGATGGTGTGTTGGGGCCACATGGGGCACTTCTGGCACTGTCCATAGCCAGAAGATAACAGGAATCATAAGCATGAGGAAGAGACATCTTCCTTCACAGCCTCTGACCCCAGGCATTTATTTGGAGAGAGCATGTCTCTGTCCTCTGGAACAGAAAGGTGCTGTACTGATCCTGCTGGTCTTCCTGAGAAGACCCATGCAGAGACAAGCCTCTCCCCAGTTCCACCCCTTCTCCCCACACATCAAATTAGCCTGAGAGTCCAATCCAGAATTCTAGGAAAGGAATGCAGGCAGGGAATCCCAGAACCTTTCCCAGCTGAGTTTCTCTCCCTCCTCCCCCACCCCCCATCTCAGGCTTGCTCTCCCTTGGTGGAGTTCATGGCAGGCTTATTTCCTCCAAGGTTTTCACAGACCAATTTTCTAAACTGCATGAAAACAGAAAACAAACAGAAAACCAAACCCACCAAAGCTCGAGTCTGAAGAGCAGCTTGGCAGGCCCAAGCAACGTGCTAACAATTTCATGCTGTTTTAAGGGTTTCTAACTAAGCAACATGTACCAATAACCAGATGTGCCCCGACACCGGAAGAGGAGAACATGGGCTTCTAGGGACAGAGATTTAGAAAACAGGAAAACACTCATCAAGAAACAGAGCTTCCAAGCATGCTGGGCTTGGGGTTAGAAGGGAGGCTGTCTCCATTGGCCTGGACATGCCAAACTCACAGTCATTCAGTTAAGTTACAGATATTCTGATCAATGCCTGCTTTGTGCAAGTCACTGTGCTGGGTACTTGGGATGCCAAACAGATGCTCATAGCCTGTGCAGGACAAAGGCAAGGGAACAAATATAACCACAACAGAATACGTTATGCTTTGAAATGGAGAAGAGAAGCCCAGGAGAAAAGGCCTGATTCAGGGTGTGTCTTAGAGAAGATTTGATTTCATTTCTTTCCATAGATATATGGAATACTTATTATATGCTTAGGATACAGAAGGGAAAAGTCAGGCATAATTCCATCTAATAAGGGAAGCAGTAGTCATCAAATCAGTGAATAAGAGCTGCTGACTGTGCCTGCAGCAGGTGACTCGAGTATTTAGTCGGTGCCCACTGCATGCAGGCCACTGGAGCTGGGCTCAGCATAGATGCTCACCAGCCAAGAGCCACACAACCTTTGAAGAAAACCAGACCCACCTCTTGTTTATAGGCCTATTATGGCTCGTGAATGGGTCTAAGTTTCCCCGTGGGATGAGATCATCTCCAGGTCTCTGTCACCAGGGCCCCCACCCAACTCTGAGATGACCACTGTGACTGGCAGAGGCCAGAGCCCTGGGCTGTAAGCTGCCCCATGGGACCATCCCCATGGAGTGGAGTGAGAGGTAACCCAGGACAGAGGGTTCTTTAGATTTATATCCCATTAGTTTATCTTACCACTTGCTTACAGTAAACAGTATTTTTAAAGCTTTGAAATTATTGTGAAATAACACATTCATATTGCATTTGAGGTTCAAACGTGTTAATTTTATAAATGTAAACATGTAAGTTATTAACATGATTTGGCAATGTAACGCTAGTTTGGCAATTCTTTTTTTAAGTATACTTGGAAGCAAAAACTGACAGACAGCTAGCCTGGGGGCCCGAGAGGTTGCTCCAAGTCAGGAGTCCTGCTATGCCTCAGGAAGTCCCTGCTCCCTAGCAAAAAGTCCATTAGCTCAGGCTTAATGCTACCCTAAAGCCAGCGGCCTTCCTTATGAGGGCTGTGTTTGTCACCTGTTAACTTGTTTATTGCACCGGTAGTGGAGTGGGGAGGGGAGGATGGGCATGAAGGTCACAAGTAGGTGGGAATTGCACACCTCAGGCCGAGCCTCTCCTTGGTCATTATTTTCCCAGAATGACCTCTGTGGGGATAGAGGCTGAGGGTACAAAGCCCTCCTTGAACTAACACATGACAAGCCAGCACAAAAGAACTGCAAACAGGCCCCTCATTAATGGGTTTGCTTAGAGCTGTTTCCCTGTTTAGGGACTTCATTCCAATAATTGCAGGCTCCATAATCATTAATCAATCACCACAACTTTTCTGGGTGCCGACCACAAGCCTGGCCCTGTTCCAGCAACCGTGAGGAGAGAAGAGCAGAGAACAGAAACTCAGATTTATTAAGTGCCTGCCCTATGCTGGGCACTGTGCCAGGGGCTTAGTTTGCATAAGCTCATAAATCCTCACAATGATCTGGAGAGGAAAGCACTATTATCCCCCTTGTACAGATGAGGAAACTGAGTCTCAAAGAAGTTAGCTCAAAGTCATCAGCTTGAAAGTGAGAAGTGGAATTTGAACCCGGGTCAGGCCAACTCACAAGACTTGGTTCTTGCGCTCTGGAAGAAATTAACCGTATTAGTGTGTTCTCGTGTTGCTATAAAGAACTGCCCAAGACTGGGTATGTTATAAAGGAAAAAGGTCTAATTTGCTCACAGTTCCACTGGGCTGGAGGCCTCAGGAAACTTACAAACATGGCAGAAGAGGAAGCAAATACGTCCTTCTTCACATGGTGACAGGAAGGAGAAGTGCCAAGCAAAGGGGTGAAAGTCCGTTATAAAACCATCAGATCTCGTGAGAACTCCAGCACAGGGGTAACCACCCCCATGATTTCATTACCTCCCACCAGGTCCCTCCCATAACGTGGGGATAATGGGAGCTACAATTCAAGATGAGATTTGGGTGGGGACACAGCCAAACTGTATCGCTGTTCAAAAATGATACAAAGGGACAAGAGCTCAAGCCAGACTGTGCAAGGCACACTCTCTGGACCATAGGAGCCTAGAGAGGGCAGAGGACAACAGAGCTGAGATCCCACAAGAAGACTTCTCAAAAGAAAGGCAGCATGCATCAGACCCTGAGGGGTGGAGAGGATTGCACACATTTAATAAATTGTACTCAGCCACTTTCTCCAACCACTAAGTTCAGGGTTGGAAAGGACTATGGAATTTGTGCCTCACTTGGGGCCAATAAAAATTTAGTAAAATGTTTAAGGAGGACATATTGACAGACAGACACACACACACGCGCGCACGTGCGCGCGCGCACACACACACACACACACACACAGACCCACCTCGGCAGCTCCAGATAGCGCCTGGAATGGGCACAATGAGAGAAGACTTCAGCTGGCAGCAAGGTACTGGCATCAGACACCAGCGGGGATTAGGGCAAGGGCCAAACCGAGAGGAGGAGATGTGGAGCCAGCAGGTCCTGTGACCACCCTGGACCTGGAAGGTTGGCAGCTCCCTGGGAATGTCTCATCCAAGTACCCAATTTAGACCTTGCCCCAGAACTTGAGAAATGCCAGGGGAGAGGAGAAGAGCCAGGAAACGATGAAGAGCAGGGACTCACCAAGAGCTGGGCCCTCTCTCCTTTCCCAGTCCTTCCAGCCACACCCCTAGCTCTGAGCTACCACTCCTTGACCCCCTAAACACACGCTAGTTGCGTATTCAGACCCCTCAGCTTCACGGAAAGCAATGCACACATCACAAAATCCTATCAGGATTCACCCACCAGTCTCTCCTGGGTGCTGGCTCTGTCCACATGAATGTCTCCACCAGGCAGAGACTCAGGACCCTCAGGCCAAGCTTGGGCCTGGTTAGAGGTAAACATGAGAGCCAGCCAGGATCTGGCCAAATCAGGATCTCATGCCAGCCCAGCCCCAACTGGGGTATATGTGCAGGCCTGGGGGAATCTCACAGGGCAAGCTGTGCTTTCCTAGAGCTGGGATAAGAATGTGAACCTGACCTCAGGGGTCACCGAAGCCTATCTTCCATGGTTCCCAGGGCCTGACACATTGTCTGTATGACAATCCACAGCACACTGACTTTGCCAATAGTCTGTGATTCTGGATTAAGTTCCAGGGTGAGCTGCTGGCCTGGAGACCCAAGTCAGCTCTTTCTTCACCAGCCAGGCCATTCAGCCTCCTGGGAAAGAGCACAGTGGTCCTGGAGAACAGGCGTGGAGGTCTGGGCCCTGGCTGAAACTCAACAAGCTAAACCCAAAAGAGTCAGCAAGGCCCAGACCCATTACCAGTCAGGATGGCTCACCTGGAGACCCGCCTCTCATTCAGATACCTCAGCCCTAAGCAGAATCTGCATGAGGACCAACCCTCTTGGACTAGGGGACCCTGCACATTAGAGCCGAGGAGGCCTGTCCTGTCCTGGAGCTGCCCCTCCCTTCACCTGGCTTCTCTCCCAGTCTCCCACAGAGCCTCTCACTCTTCCTGCCCTAAATGAAGGGGCCAGGGAGGCAAAAGGCCCATTTATCATTTTAGTTAACCACCAGATACTGACATTCTCCAGAGAGCCTTCCCACACCACATCTAGGGTGCCTGTGGGAGAAGATGTTCTGGAAAGGCCATCAGGAAGGAGACATAAGATGACAGAAAACTGAGAAGGAGACAGAAGAGCCTGGATTTCCCGAGCGGGAATCCCAGAAGAAACACAAAAACCAAGTCTGCGACCTTCATTTAAACAGCAGTACTTTATTATTCTGGGAAGGTGGTGGTGTCAGGAGGGAAGTGGGGAGGACTTTCACCAGTGCTTTATTTTTTTGAGGCAGAGTCTTGCTCTGTCACCTGCAGTACAGTGGCACAATCTTGGATCACTGCAACCTCTGTCGCTCAGGTTCAAGCAATTCTCCTGCCTCAGCCTCCTGAGTAGCTAGAATTACAGGTGCCTGCCCCCACACCTGGCTAATCTTTGCATTTTTGTTTCACCATGTTGTCCAGGCTGGTCTCGAAATCTTGACCTCAGGTGATTCATCTGCCTCAGCTTTCCAAAGTGCTGGGATTACAGGCATGAGCTACCGTGCCCAGCCAACAGTAGATACTCTAAGTGAGAGCTCCTCCTGGGAGGCCTGCCAGCTCTCCCATGCCTCACCATGCCTGCGGAGACTGACCAGCAGACAAGCCTCACAAAGGGGTCACTCACCCTCTAGAACATCCAGAGAAAATTGGCCATGGCTCCAGCTCCAGAACCTAGCCCAGCCCATTTTCCAGCCCTCACAGGCCCTCCTGAGCTTTTCTTAAGGCTAACTGGTTCAGATACTGCTTAGGACAGGCCAGCATCAGCTTACATCTTTAGTGGGACAGGCTGAAGGGATGAGCCAAGGGTACCCTTCCTGATCATCCCACGTCTGGCTCCACATCCCCAGCTAAGTAACCAGCGGCGGTGACCTCTCCCTCCCTCCTCCTGCCATCTTGCACTTCTCTCTAGCTGGAGCTGTGCATCTCTTGCTGGCAGCTGGCTCTTCCCCACTCTTTGCCTCCCCTTCTCCTTTCTTCAAGCCCCTTCACACTCTGAAGCCTGTGAACCCAGAAACTCTGAGACAGGTCTCAGTTAATTTCAAGAGTTTATTTTGTCGAGGTTGAGGACGCGCCCCTGTCAGGAAGTCCTGACAACATGTGCCCAAGATGGTCAGGGCACAGCTGAGTTTCATACATTTTAGGGAGACACGAGAACCTTACTAATCAAAATGTGGTCTGAAGACCAGCAGCATCGTTATCACCTGGGACTTGTTAGCCATGTAGACTCTCAGGCCCCACCCTGAGACATCAATCAATATGTAAGAAGTACATTGGTTCAGTCTGGAAAGACAGGACAACTTGAAGCAAAGGCAGGAAGACTCTTCCAGGTCACTGGTAGGTGACACACAAACGGTTACATGCTTCTGAGTTTCTGATTAGCCTTTCCCAAGTAGGCAAATCAGATATGCATCTATCTCAGTGAGCAGAGGGGTGGCTGAATAGAATGGGAGGTAGGTTTGCCCTAGCCAGTTTCCAGCTTGAGTTTTCCTCAGTGGTTTTGGGAACCCAAGATAGTTTCCTTTCACAAGCCAGCAGGGAATGAGCTGTTCTGAGTTGAACAGAACGGGAAACTGCACTTCGACTCTGAATGTATTTCAATGGAGGAGCCTGGCTGCTCCAGGGAGATGCGATGGTTGCAACTTGTGAACCGTGCTTTCCTTCCCACTCCCTTATCTCTACGTTTGTCTGAGTCACCAGCAGCTCATCAAGGCCCTTTAGCATCCTTTCTCTTGGGCATATGCAGCCTAACTTGGGCAGACGACAACAGGAAAGGAGGGTACTCCTGAGGAACTCCCAGAAACCACCTCACCACCAAGGACTGCAGGTCAGCCCAGCACAGTGAAATTCAAAGACATGGTCGATAGGCACAGTCATCGACACATACGCACACGTGTGCTGGGGCTACTTTGGGGACCCTGAGCAATACCTCTAGAACACAGGTGAAGTCCATGGGGAGCTGTTAGAATCCTGTTCCCAGTTGGGCATGGTGGCTCATGCCTGTAATCCCAGCACTTTGGGAAACCAAGGCAGGTGGATCACATGAGGTCAGGAGTTCAAGACCAGCCTGGCCAACATGGCAAAATCGCACCTCTACTTAAAATACAAAACTTAGCCGGGCATGGTGGCAGGTGCCTATAATCCCAGCTACTCAGGAGGCTGAGGCAGAAGAATCGCTTGAACCAGGGAGGTGGAGGTTGCAGTGAGCCGAGATCACAACACAGCACTCCAGCTGGGGCAACAGAGTGATACCCTGTCTCAAAAAAAAAAAAAAATCCTGTTAGAATCCTGTTCCTTGTTCTACCTGGAACAGGATTCCAACAACTACCCATAGACTTCACCCCAGACAGCAAGAGCCAGCCCAAGGCCTGGAGAAAGCCCCACTCACAGGGCAGATTTTTCCAATACTGAGAATTTAGGATTGTGTATGGAAGAGGGTTGTCAGATAAAATACAGGATACCCAGATAAAACTGAATTTCAGATAAACAACACATAATTGCCCAGAATAAGTATGTCTCAAATACTACATGAGGCATATTGAACGCTAAAAAATTATTCATCATTTATCTGAAATTTGAATTTACCTGGGCGCCACAGGTTTTTATTTGCTAAAGCCAGCAATTCCACTTTAGAGCTACCCAACTCCACCGTCATGTTAGAAACGATGACAGTATCACAGAGTAAAAAAACAAGAAAATTGCCATCAGCTCACCTTCTGCTTATCCCTCAGGGTCTTTCTTCGACTCGGCCCTGGCGCACCTAAGCTCTCCACCACCTCCTCGCTTACCTCCGTCCCACCTGCCCTCTTATCTGTTCTGAGCTCCTGTGGTCCAGGTGTAGGCCAGTGCTTTTGTCTCTTCACTCAGCTGCACTGAGGTTGAGTTTTTCAAAAGGAACTTTACTAGAAAAGTAAAGGAGCATATAAATATCTGAATTCATAAAAGAAGAATAGTAGTTATCACATGTGAGGAGATCAAATATCAAAGCCCTGAGAGCAGGTAAGTGTAGCCATGGTCCGCTCATGCTTTTTCTTCAACTGTTACTGAATCCACTGACTTGTAGCGAGGGTTTTTAAGCTGGCTGTGCTTTCAGTGAAGCCGAACCAATATTCTGGAACAGAGGCTCCACGGGCTGCATATTAGAATCACCTAGGAATCTTTTTGCTGCCTATCCCAGCCCAATTAAATCAATTTCTGAGAGTAGGGTTTGGGCATCGGGATATTTACAAGCTCCACAGGTTACAAGTATCCAGGCTGAGCACTCATGCACATTGGAATCACCTGAAAACCTGTTTAAAACAACTGCTTGCATCCCACCCTCAGAAATTCTGATTTAATTGGTATGAGGTGTGGCCTGGGCACTGGGATTTTTAAAAGCTCTCCAGATGATTTTAATGTGCAGTAAAGTGGGAAAATCCCAGCTCCTCACACTTTTAATAGAGTCCAAGTCTCCTGGTGATTTTACTAAAATGGCGATGCTGGGGTGGGGCCTGAGAGTCTACATGTCTAACAAGTCCCAGGTGATACGATCCTGCTGGTCTCCAGGCCGCACTTTGCTTAGTAAGATCCTAGATCAATGAGTCTCAAGACTGGATGTACAGTGGAATTTACCCAGGGAGCCTTAAAAACAACCTCAGCCTGGGTCCCACCCCAGAGACTCTGATGTAATCGGGATGAGGTGGGGCCTGGACATCAGGATTGTAAAACCCCCCCAGGTGATTCCAATGTGCAGCCAAGGTTGAAAACCTTGGCTGTAGACCAACATCTAGGCGTCATTTTACAAGTGGCCCTGTGACCCCCAGTGGGGAATACCACTCTCCACAAGCCATTCTGACTCACCTCCGTTCCCTGCCCCAGCTGGCAGAAGATACTTTCTCCCGCTGCCTCAGAAGGCCATGCCCTCTAGTAAAAATTCCCTTTCTCCCACTCCGGGCTGAAGAAAGCCTCTAATTCCCAGCTCAGTTGCAGAAGAGAGATGATTGCCACAATACCCTGAAAGCGTTTCTGGTCAGGCCTGCCCACTCGGCCTTACTCAAGTTTACCTCTGATTTCCAGCCGTTTCCCCTGCTCAAGCGGCCTTCTGTAAGTCTGCCTCTGCCAGAGGAGCCTCAGGCCACAGAGAAGTACACATCACCTGCCAGTCAGTCACACGAAAAGAAGAGAGGCTCTGTGCCTTGACAGAACACTGTCAATTGCAGGTGCTGAGCCGTTGTCATGACTTAGCCGTTCCCAGGCCAGTTAACATACAATCTCTCCCTTTCCTACCTCATCCCTTTGAAATGGAGTCGTGGTGATGCATGAAACAAGATGTGGCCTGCAGAGAACCAAAGGGAAAACGTGAAATTGAGAAAATGATGACTATTTTGGGTGTAATTTCCATGAAATTATTGATGAATCATTTTTTTCCCCTAAGGGGTGCCATAAATATCATCTTTAATGCATCTTTGTTAGTAGCTTTCATCTTCTGACGGGCCCGCATCTTTTGTTGGAAGTTGGACGTTGCTGGTAGAAGTGTGAAGTCCACTTAAGTCCATCTTAGGTGTACAGGGTTTGTATAAAGTATGAACTCTAATGGGTAGAATTTGCAGGTCACTGAAGTGTCACAGACTACTGAGACGGGTCTGGAATCAATAAGGTACACATCAAACTCAATTGTATTTAATTTTCATTGCTACCTAGAGGAAAGCCTTGCATGGCCCTACACGCATGAAATTAAACATGAAGCCCATCTGAAGTGTAGAAGTGATACTTAAAATGACCTGTAAATAGAGCAAAACATGGCAGCCCAGCCCATCGCAATATTATCATTCATTTCTCTTTCCATAGGGGAGATGACAGCCCCCATAAGAAAATCAGAAGAGACACGAGCACACTGCAGATCTGAAGGAGAACTAAGTGTTTTCAGTTACACACCAGCAGGACTTCCCTCTCTGCACACCCCTGGAGTCTCTTCCAAGTGGAAAATCACACTCTGTCCTTCAGCCCGAGAGTGAAGAGAGAAGGCAAGTAAAACAAGGACCTCCTGAACTTGGCCAACACCCCACTCCTGCTGCCCCCACCCCACCCCAGCTCAGTTCCTTGGCCAGTGAGATAATGGAAGGTTCAGCCCTTGCAGCTGACATGGGGTGGGGAGCAGACGCCCACTCTGGGCACTTCCAGCCGACACTGACCTTTCAGTCATGGAAACATTCCCCAGACCGACACTAATCGGGGGCACATCTGGTGTTTGGACTACATCCAGATGGGGGTTTGTGTTAGTCGAGTCAGCATGATAACCTGCTGGGGAGGGAGGGAAGGGAGAGGACACAGCAGCTGAGAGCAATCCCCATCCTTGGCTGCAAGAGGGAGAGGTGGTCATGCTACAGCCGGTGAGTTACAGGCTAGAGACCACCTAATCCCTGTCTACCCCTGCTCTCCCTGCTCCCTCCAACAGAGGACAAAACTGGATCCACCCAGAGAGCCAACTCGCCAGAATTCCACAACTGGTCAGCAGCAGCCTACGATCTCAGTGTCCTGGCCCCCACTCTATTGCACTGCCCACATTTCTACACTCTCTCAAAGTGTAGTGTGTTATTGCAGGATAAAATACATGCTAAGGTGGTGAAAAGAACCCAGCTGTTTCTTCTCTTTCACTTCCTGTGATTGCAAAAGTATAAGATGATTTTCTAAGACAGTGACAAACCATCATCACTCACACCCATTCTACCCACCCTAGTTCTTCCATCCTAGCTTCTTTTCTGGATTTGGAAGAAGAGGCTGCCCCTTCTGACTGGTTCATGGACTTTTGTCAGAAATCAACACAATAGCTTATGTCCCATCCCTAGAACAAGCGACTACAATTGGGAATAAGACTTCACGGTTTCCAAGGTCCAGCCTCACAGGTCAAGAATGACAAAGGGTCTTGGCCAGCTCTCAGCATCTGCCTTTACAAAGTCTGACACCTGTTGCAGTCACAAACTGCACTGCTAAAGCGGTAATCAAGCAAACCAAAGCCAGGATAAAAGGGATTATGTCCCCACTTACCCACACGGAAGGCTGTCTCCAACTGCAGAGGACATTCTTTCCATGGCCCCTGACGCACCCTCCTCACTTGTGGGCATCATGGTTCAAGTTTGCCCCAAGGATCCTCTCCTGTATAACCCTCCAGGTACAGATTATGGAAATCAGGAATCTCATCCAGCTGCTCAAATCACAAAGAGGTTAGCAGGATCTTCTGGTAGGAATAATATAACTGCAGAGAGCTGTTCAGCCTTAATCCTTTGTTATAAACTTACGGAGAAACAAGGGATCAACCCAGGCAAAAGCAAGACAATGGCCAACGGTCAGTTTCCCAAGGTGAGTTTCAGCTTCCACATTAACTAATCAGCTTGCAGAGTTTTCAGCACCTTCTACATGCAGCCTCCATACAAAGGGGAGCATTCATCCACCAACCAGTCAATTTTGTCCTCTTCTGGAAGAATCAGAAAGGAAAAATGTCTTCACTCCATTTCTCCTACCCTCCTCAAGATCACCTCCCTCCCCTAACCCCTCACTTCTGTTGTCCTCTCTAAGAAATATGCTTTACCCACTCCAATGGGCAGGACAGTGGTAACTGAGACAGAAGAATGACCCTCCTCCTTGCTTTAGGAAACAGTTTATCAGTTCCACCCTCCTTGGGAAGCCTTTGTAACACCCCACAAGCTCTCTAGTCTCTGAGAAGAAGCTCACAGACACCATCACTCTGCCTAAGCCAGTTAGGGTCTCTATTGGTGCCAGCTCTTTTTTCCCCACCAATGAGTTGGTACAAAGCCATTTCATGTTCCACGCCAAACCAGTAATTTGCAACACTCATCAAAATATGCCTCCATCCACTGACTCAGCACTCCTACTTCCCTAGCATAGCCAACCTCCCTAACACCCTAGCATCCCGGCCTTCAGCTTCACTATTTACATCACATGAGAGATTTGGGTTTCAAAAGCCCAATTCCCTTTGAAGAAAATTTGCAGATGATTCATCTTCTCTGAAAAAACTACCCATCCCAGGCCTTGATATCCATGCCAAAAAGCTCCTGAGATGGGGCTCAGAGAGGACAGAGTGGGGAAGTCCTGCTACTGGGGAGACCACTGGCTCAGTTTCCAAATGCAAAAGATGACACACTGTTCTTGCAGCACTGCTTTGCCAGGGTGTCCTGCAGAAACCAAGGAAGCTTCTGTCCTGGAGCGGCTGTGGACACAGCCCTGGATCACCATGGAGCCTCAGATCACACTGACTCCCCTCTGTCTCCGAGTCTAACCCCCTCTCACACCGAGAGATCTGACCCACCACAGACATCCCCTCTGGCCTCCCGAGTGGTTTCTTCAGCACGGCTCCCAGAGCCAAATTAAATGTTCACTCTATGTCTATAGACAAAAAGGGTTTTGACTAAACTCTGTGTTTTAGAGAGGGAGTTAAATGCCGTTAACTTTTTAGGGGTGGGCGAGAGGGATGACAAATAACAACTTGTCTGAATGTTTTACATTTCTCCCTACTGCCTCAGAAAGGTTCACAACGAGGTCATCCATGATAAGGAGCAAGACCTCCCAGACGGACTGTCCCTCAGCTCCCAGAGGACACTCCACAGAGATATGCAGACTAGACTTGGAGACTGACTCACACTCCAGAGAAAAGTGTGGAGAGGGGGTTCGGGGAGTGGGGCCAAGGTTCCAGGGACAGAATGTCTAGATGTCTAGGAGGGGGATTGGGGTGAGGGTACACGGATGCAATTACTGCGGCAGCTCAACATGCAAGTGGGGGGGAACACAGGAACAGTCCCCATCAAGTAAGATGCGCAGCAGAGATGGTAAGCTCCTAAATCTGAGGCTTCAGCGGCTGGAAGGTCTTAGGAGCAGAGATCATAAGACATAATAGACTTTGAGGGTTTACTACGCACTAGACTCTACATGCATTTATTATCTCTTGTTTATTACTTTCTGTAACTCTTATAACAATCATATGGAACAGAAACTCTCACATACCCATTTTACAGATGAGAAAATGGACATTTTTGAGAGGATAGCTAAGGTTACATAGCTAGTAAGTAAAGGAGCTGGGATCTAAACCAAAGCCTATCTAACCAGAGTGCACACTTTTCTTCAGTGAAATTTTTTTACATTTTTAAGTTCTGGGATACATGTGCAGACGGTTCAGGCTTGTTACCTAGGTATACATGTGCCATGGTGGTTTGCTGCACCCACCAACCCATCATCTAGGTTTTAACCCTATATGCATTAGCTATTTCTCCCGATGCTCTCCCTCCCCTCCCTGCACCAGACAGGCCTCCGTGAGTGACGTTCTCCTCTCTGTGTCCATGTGATCTCATTGTTCAGCTCCCACTTATGAGTGAGAATATGCAGCGTTCAGTTTTCTGTTCCTGTGTTAGCTTGCTGAGGATGATGGCTTCCAGCTTCATCCATGTCCCTCCAACATTCCTTCTTATGGCTGCATAGTATTCCATGGTGTATATGTACCACATTTTCTTTATCCAGTCTATCGTTGGTGGGCATTTGGGTTGGTTCCATGACTTTGCTGTTGTAAACAGGAGTGCACACTCTTGACCACTACACTGGAGCAACAGGCCCTACAATGGTGACCATATTCATTATCCAATTAGAAACTAGTATGTGGAGGATATTGGAAGGAGTTTTAAGATTCTGAAAGACAGTCTGGCATCATTTTAACCAGGGAATTAATCATCCATTCCATGTAACATCATTTTCAGAAACGGTGTTCCCTGCCACTCACCTTAAGTGTACTCTATGGCTAGATAGGCCAGTGCACAATCACTCCTTTTTTCAACACTTCTTCCAGCGAAAACACAACAGAGCATGGTGAGCTGAGCTTACACTTCTTACCAGAGGCCTCTGATGTCCCATCTGTTATTAGGATACCAATCCATGGCTCCTCACATTCTAGGAGTCTCAGAGGAGGCAGTAGGCCCTGGAAACACCCAGGATACAAAACCAGAGCAAGATGAAGAAGCTCCACTCACCTCCCACCTCATTCTTGCCCAGAAATTTGCTCTATCTTTCCCATTTCTTGCCCTCCCCAAATAACCCACCACAATTAGACAAAAGGCCTCAAGATGTCTGCAGAGGGGAAGGATGAGGGCAAAGGTCAGCTTTTCTCTTTCAGTTGATTGTTTGCTGATTGTTTTAGACTTGGTCTAGTCAGGAAGAATCCGTCACTCTCAGCAGGCAGTGGGTGGGGAGAGGTACCAGCAGACTCAGAAGTATATATGGAATGTATTAAACCATAGTGCAAAAAGAAAGGCACGAGAAGCTAAACCAAAGAGGGAGATGCAGTTGTACAAAGTTAGGGGATTGAAAGAGCCCCCAAGGTACCAGAAGGTCCAACATAGTAAGAATTTTAAGAGGTGATAAAGGTAACTTGCTGTCAAAAGAGGCAGATATTACTAAAGAAACAAGTGAAATTGATTCCTTTCTCAAGCCACCATAAAGGTGAATGGCTACCAGATGGTCAGACAGAAATACCTGTCCACAGGCTGCCGGAGAGAAAAGTAAATGCAAGGAGAAATCAGATCCTCCTCTGAGCAGGTGAGCAGGAAATTAAAATATCTGTACACTGACCACAAAGCAAGACCACACATGGTCATGAAGAGGCTGTTTGGAAGACAGCAGGAGTGTAAGTTAGCATCTATCCTCTCTGCCGGCCCCACCCAGAGAGCCCAGTCACAAACCTCACAGTGTCAGAGGGAAAAGCCTTTGGAGAAAACCCAGCAGTACCAACAGGAATCAAGATGGGACAGCAGAGACCCAGGCCCCTGTGAGACAACCTCGCTCACCTCCTAGACGAGGCATCGATCCAAGTAACAATTCCTTGAGCACTTGCTCTGTGCCAGGCCCTTGGCCGGGAGCTTTTTAAGTGTTTTACTAAGTGTAGGCAGCCTCCAAAATGGCTCTCAGTGATTCTTGCCTCCCATGTAGCCCCTTCCTCTAAGCGTGGGTTGGACCTAGGGACTTGGTTCTAATGAAAAGAATATGGTAAAAGTGATGGGGTGTCACTTATTCCCATCAAAAAATCTCCCTGGATTTGTGCTTCATAGCACATCTCTCCACTCCAGACTTGCCTTTCAGATTCTGGGCATTGGTGAGTAAATCTTCATCCTGTCTGAATAATCGGCTTTTCTGTGGGCTTGTTGCTACATTTCTGCTAGAAGACACACACCATTATACTAGGAGGAGGGAGCTCAGCCTCCTCTTGCCATTGTTCTGCTCCTTCCCAATCAATCTCCTGCCAACCACAAATTAGCATTACACAGGCATTTACAGTGCAGCCTCTAGGGATAGATAGAAGCTGCTAATCCTTAAGCAGGGGCACTGGTACAATAGCTAGTGGCCTGCAGCCTCACTCCCACTCTCGGGGTGTTCCTGTGCAGCACATCCCACTCCTTTGTGAGCTGGCCAAGTCAACCACAGATGGTGCAGTCACTGGGCCTTGGGCAAAGAGGAGACACTGGAAATCTAAGGGGCACCAAGCGTTGCAAATGCCTGCATGACACATGTTCGATGACTCTATTTATCCCCAGCAGACCATCCCCCTGGGATGGATTCCTTCTCAGAGCTTCCAGTGCTGTCTTTGTCAGCACAGCCTTCCATTTTCCATTTCTACTGGTCAACATTAGTGAACGGCTCCAACTGGGACCAATCCAGGGCATGAAATCCCCTCGGGGGGTCAAGGCTGTAGTTCCCACCTGCTCCACTCTCTCAGCAACTTGGATTAAC
This sequence comes from Cacajao melanocephalus, assembly GCA_963573385.1. Taxonomy (NCBI): domain Eukaryota; kingdom Metazoa; phylum Chordata; class Mammalia; order Primates; family Pitheciidae; genus Cacajao; species Cacajao melanocephalus. Next base: position 18,205 of record CAUYLG010040792.1, read on the forward strand.
AAAGCCTGGGTTTGCTTTCTTTTATTTTTCTTAAGGGATTGATTTGGCCCTCTGAAGTATGATTGAAATTCCTGATCCCAAAGGAAGGCAGCCCTGGCTGGGTTCCCAGGGTCGTTTCTATCCCCAGGCATGGACTTCAGGGCCCCCAAGGGCCTCTGATTCCAACCCTTCCTGCTGCAATCCCAAAGGCTTGCTCTGGCAGCAGCCTCCTCCAAGGCTCCCTGCTCAGTTCATGGGCCCTTATCCTGCAGCTGGGTCTGGAAACAAGAGGAGTTTGAACGAGGCAAAGCCACTTATCACAAACATTTCCTGCTTATTCCTGCCTGACCCTGCATACCATAGCCCTTCCCTGGCTAGTGAGGCCACCAACGCAGCCCTCACACAAAATACTTGAAAGGCAGGGTCCCCAGACTTGTCTGTCCTCCAGATTCTTCTCCATCCACTCTGTCTCTCCTCTCTCTAGGGAGCTCACAAGATCTTCCAGGCCACCCAAACGGTTCAGTCGCTGAAAAGCATGGAAGGAATTCAGGTGGAACCTAGAAGAAAGGGGACAAAAGGCAGGTAGGATTTCTAGTTCAAACAGAAGATGTGACTCACAGCTGGAGATGTGCCCACCACCCCGAGGACCCCACTGTGCTATCTATGACAAAGAGATGGAGACAGAGTTGAAAGAAAGGCCTGCACACCTGTGTGTGTGTGTGTGTGTGCGCGCGCGCGCGTGTGCATGTCCCTTGCATCCCCGTGTTGTGGCGCACATGTGCTGCAGGTGGGGCTGAAGCCATATGGACTGTTGATGGTGTATGCTGAAGGACTGGGAGCCAGGGCCAGAGGGTCTAGCCAGCCCAGCCCAGCTGTGCTCAGCAGGTCACTGACTTCCACAGCCCCTCTCTCCTCCCCACACCTGGGGCACCCTAATCCCACCCCTTCCCCTCACCCTCCCCACCCCCGCCTACACTGGCCTTCTCTCTGCCTCCTGCCCCCAGCTCGCTGTGTGGTCCAAGCCCTCTGCCACAAGAAGAGCCAGGGAGGGAGGGATGGGCATGCATGTTTACAGTCAAGCATAACTGAGCCTTTATTTTAAATAAATAAAACTTTTAGCTAGTTTTTATTTTCCCTTTCTTTCCAAAAGCAGTTTTGTCCCTCCTCCTCCTCCTCATCATCATCATCATGGCTGAGCCTTTATCTGTGGGGCCACCCAGGGAGGGGCTGTAGGAGGAGGGAGGAACAGAGGCCAGACTGACCCTGGTGCTTCACGTCTTCTCAGGCCGTGTGAAGTTCTTTCTCTCTCGTTCTTTCTCTCTCTCTCTCTCTCTCTCATCCTCACAGAGCCCCAAGGTTCTTATGAATTCAGGGATGTCCAGGCCTGAGGAGCAGAGACTAAACAGGAAGGCCGGGCTCCATTGTCAGCGTGCTGTCCATCTGTTCCCCCCAATCACAGGGTTGCCCACCCCTCATATGAAATCGCCATCCATCTGTCTTCCTCTTTGGTCTGTCATCTCTCTGTCTCCCCTGTTGGACCCTCATCCATCTGTCCTTCCCATGGGACGCCATCTCTCAGGGTCTCCTCTGGGTTGTCATAAATCTGCCTTCCCCATGAGATGTTCCATCTGCCTGTTTCCCCATTGGCCTGTCATTCCATCCGATCCCCTTGATCACCCTTTTTTATCCATCTGTCTCATCCCATAGGACTTACTTTTGCCCATCTGTCTCCCCGAATGGGGCCAGCAATGGTGAGTCTCTGAGGCATGGAAACAGTTGGGATTCTCTTCCAGTTTTGATCCCAGCAACCACAATAGTAGCTACCGTCAATCAAGTGTCCAAGTGCCATGCACTCTACATACTTTATTCCCTTTTGCCCTCCAACAGCCCCATATGTGCTTATTTTCCTATTTTACCAGAAGGAAACTGAGCTCAGAAAGGTTAAGTGTCTTGCCCAAGGTCACACAGCTCCTAATGGGAGACACCAGGTAAAAACCAGCTCTGCCCATATGGAGTCGGGGTGAGGACACAGTCTTTTACTCCATCCCCAGGATGTAAGGCTCCCCTTCCCCTGGCCTCTCTGCACATTTAATTTACACTTTGCTGCTGGATGTTTTCAGACTGATGAAGTTTTCTCCCTGCCCTGGCTCTGCACAAAAAAGTGAGGGAAGAAAAGCAGCCAGATGTGAGAGCATTTCGAAGGTCTTTTTGGGGGAATGGGGAGTGATGTTAAATAAACATCCAATGGTATTCTTTCTGCTAAACGATCCATTTTCATGGCACCCAGGAGTTCGTCCAAGGGTCTCTGGGTCACTGGGGGAAAGTATTCCGTGTGTTTTGGCTCCACATTCTTCCATTGGCCACAAAGAGCTAATTCTTCCAATTAATGAAATCAGCACCACTGATGGAGATGTACTGACAAATTATTTTCAAGATGAATATATTCACACCCATGGTGGGGTTGATTGGTCTGAAGGATCTGGAGGCTACAAAGAGAAGGTCCCCCTGCCCACCGAAGACACTGAGGTCATTCATGGTGGCCGGGATGTTGGCCACCACCTCAAGGGTCGCCACTCTCTGCTGGAGCCACGGAGACTGGACAGGGTTGTCTGTGTGGAAGGACTGCTTATCAGTAGGCTTCTGTATAGCCTCAGCAGGTCCCCAGCACCCCCCACCCCCCACTGCACCAGCCAAGTCCCCTTCAGGGCCTGGTCTGAAGGGCCTATTCAGCATTTAGGACTCCCTGATGGGAAGTGAAAGAGAAACAGACAGATGCTTCCGTGGAGCTGGGGAAAAGCTGGAAGCCTGGAGACAGGAAGAGAAGCTTGAAGCCACCAGGGAGGAGCCCAGAGAGAAGCAAAAAAGCAGGCCGGAGGTTCTATAGGACAAGAAAGAGAAGAGGGGAGGAGGGGAAGCTGTGGGAGTGAAGAGAGAGGGTGGGAGAACCAGAGGAGGGGGAGGAGGCCGGAAGGAGGCCTCCAGGCCAAGGAAGAGATCCCAGTTAGGAGACAGACCAGAGCCAGAAAGCAGTGTGGAATTTTTTAAGCCCCAGATTTAATTTCCTGATACTTTTTTCAGGCTGATATTAGCAGCATTTTTCATTCCCCAAGCAGATCTGCCAATCATGAAAAAGTGATCCAGAGTGAGCATGGTGATGGGCCCAGTTGGAACCTGAACTGACCCATCAGAATAGCTCAAGGTCAAGGCAACATTTTCTCTCTTTTTCTAACCACCAGAAACTAAGGACATATTTTGCTTCTGGCTGGTCTTGAAGGAGGGGGAAAGAACATTTTCTAGGCAGCTCTGGTGAGTAAGTGACAATGCAAAGTCAAGGGCTAAATGATACCTGTTCATCATCTCTTTGGTTTCTGTTTTCCTGTGTGGACCCTGACTGAATCAGTATTCTGAGCTTTGAGAGTTATAAGTTAGGAGCTAAAGAAACCAAAGCCCAACTTTCTCCAGGGCATCTTATACCACTATCACCAACCCATCTTTCTAAAGCCTTATTTTCCAGCTTAAAATCCATCTCTGCAGTCCTACACTCACCAAATAAAATCTACACCCTTGAGCCAGAAAAGCAAGGCCCTCTAGAACCCAGCTGCTCCAACTGTGGTGCAAAGCCAGCTGCCTTGGCCTCACGAGGGGCCACGCCATGGACCTGCTGAATCACCAGTCCATCCTTGTGCAGTGACAGCCTGAGAAGCCCTGCTCCTTACTGCTTCCAACCCACTCCAGATAATCTCCTGCTGCTGCCATGGAGGAGGGCTACTTCCCCAGCAAACTGGAAGTGTAAAAGTCTCCAAATACACCTTTCACTTGTCCAATTCTGAGGGCTGGTTCCTGACATTCTCTCATCTTGAAGATGCTTCCCCTTGTACTCCTTTGAGGAAATCTCACCCACATTTTAAGACCCAACTCAAATGCCATCTCTTCCAAGGATCCTCCCCTTCTCACTGTCCCCTTTCCTTGCCAGAGGTTAGAACTTCTAAGGCAGTTTGTTTGAATCTCCCTTGGAGTGCTTTCTACTTTTGTCTTGCATTTTGATTACTCATGTACTTATCAAGGGGCAGCATTGTGAAGTCTTTTGCAGGGTTTCCTGGGTTCAAATCCTTGTCCCATGGCTTCCTAACTATGACACCAAACAAGTGCTTAATCTCTTTGGACCTCAGTCTTCTCATCTGTAAAATGGGAGTAATAATGATACCTACTCATAGAGTTGTTGGAAGGATTTTTAAACTATGTTTACTGAATACGTATGTGCCAAGTAATAGAGCTACAAATGTGACCAAAACCATACAGTTCTGTTGTCATAGTGGATTATAGTTCTTGTAAAGTTTAAAACATAGCAAGTGCTCAATACATTTCAGCTATTGTTTTACCTTATTACATTCACCATACCCTGGGCATTTGTGTAAGGGAGCATGCTTTATGTCTCTACAAAGATACATAGTTGTTATAGCCCCAACCTCTAACACAGAGCTTAGCATATAGTGTGTGTTCAAAAAGTCATTGTCAGGCCAGGCACAGTGGCTCATGCCTGTAATCCTAGCACTTTGGGAGGCTGAGGCAGGTGGATCACAAGGTCAGGAGATCGAGACCACCCTGGCTAACATGGTGAAACCCCTTCTCTACTAAAAATACAAAAAAGTAGCTGGGCGTGGTGGCACGTGCCTGTAGTCCCAGCTACTTGGAAGGCTGAGGCAGGATAATTGCTTAAACCTAGGAAGCAGAGGTTGTAGTGAGCCAAGACGGCGCCACTGAACTCCAGCCTGGGTGACAGAGCAAGACTCTGTCTCAAAAAAAAAAGTGATTGTCAACTGACTGAGGTGACCCAAAGAACGAAGCTCTTAATTGCATAGGAAATGAGAGCTGTCACCCCTAATACTCAGAGCTTACCCAACATTGCAGTCTTCCCAAGGCTGACTGTTTTGTGTCCCTTTTCCTAGAACCATAATTTGTTTAATCAATGATTGCTGTTGTTTTTCTAATAATCATTGGTTAAAAGTTCTGTTTCCTCAGTGTGGTTTCCATGCTGTCCTCTCATTAGTTTCTTTCTGTGTCCCACTCCCTGCTTCCCCTCTGAAAGCTCAATGTTATGTTTTGGGGTGGGCTTTTTGGGTGGGCATGTAAAATATTTCAACTGGACCTAGTATTTTATTTTTAACTTCTTTGTATAAGAGTTCTTAAAATACTTAATCAGTTGTCTCATTAACATTCTTTTGACTCCCCCAAAAAATGGCTTCTTAAAATTGTTATGGTGTTTTCATCTCCAGGGGAACACTTTGGCTGAGTTTTCTACCAGGAATGACACAATTCTTTCCATAGCTACGTAGAGGCAGAATTTGAAAACCAAGAGAGTTGCATCGGTCCAGCTCTACTGCGTTAGTCCTACACTCCAAAGAATTCCTCATACACACAAGCCCCCAACTCTTCCACTAACCACACTTCCCAATGCTGCCTCTGTTAAAAATGTTCTCTTTCTGGTTAAATCCTAACAGAAAGTGAAATAAATACCATTTTAAAAGCTCTTTCAAGATGAGGGTCATTCCAGAGTCCAGTCTCCTTGAATTACAACAATCTCTGACATATCACTGTTTCCTTCAGACTCAGTTACGGTATTTTTTTGTTTCAATCAACAAGCATTTTAAACTTCCTTTCAGATTTCCTTGTGGTAACCTGGTTTGGCTTATTTCTCCTTTTGTTTTTTAGAAATGGGGTCTCCCTCTGTCACCCAGACTGCAGTACAGTGGCACAATCATAGATCACTGCAGCCTAGAATCCTTAGGTCAAGCGATCCTCCGACCACAGCCGCTCAAGTAGTTGGGACTGCAGGTACAGACCACCATGCCTGCTCTGGTTTGGTTTAGAGGCAATTCAAATATCATCTGTCTCCTATGGTTCTGTCCCATCTACAATTTGCATGTCTCAGTCTTCTTTTTGTTATCCAGGGACAAAATATTGTTCAGTGCAAGCTCCTTCCACCCAGTTAGAAAAAGATTTCTCCCCTTTATTGACTTAATCACCTTAGCTTTAAGAAAGGGAGAAAAAGCCAGGTAAAGCCGCTTGTTTGGGATTTCAAGGAACTGGGGGAAAATGGAATCTCCGGCAAGTGGGAATGTGATCTACATGGGAAAATCTCTGAGAAGACACCTGCTCTTCCATTGGTCTTTATCTCTGAGGCTCCTGGAGGTGCACCCTCATGGGAGTGGCTTCTTGTTGGAAACTGGGACAGAAAAGCACAACAGTGGTAAGGACAGAGGGCTCTGTCTGCGGAAAAAGGACAATTGGTGAACTTTCAAGCCCAGGGGCAGGGGCAAGGCTTCCAATGTGAGCTAGACGTCTGGAAACTCAATCTCACCTAGAGTATCGGTTACCTCACAGACTCAGACTCTCTCCTTCATAAAGGGCGGCAGTAGCAGGGCAGGCCTCTGACATGAAACTCTCTGTTCACTTAATTAACTCTAAGAAATGTGCATCAGAATCTCTTAGAAAGAAAGGGAAATTGTTCTGTGCAGTAGGAGAACAGAGGTGTCATCAAGATAGGAGTTTGAGTATGACAAAAATATCAAGAGCTTTCCATGTCTGCCTTGGCCCAGAGAATTAAACATCAGTGGGGTCACTCTTCAGATCATGGGGTCGGGACCGTTGCTCCCTACCAAACTGCTGCTCAGGGCTTGTTTTCAAAAGAGAATCATAAGAGCTACCCTTGCCCTGCCTATTGTTTTGGTATCAAACGTCCTTGGTACTCAAGGGTGGAAACTCTAGAGTCTTGGTTCTACACACTTTGGTAATGCTAGATAAGCACCTGAATTACAGAATCCTATTTAACATCTGGGTGTGAATTCTCTCCCCATTCACTCTGAGCCTGCCACCAGACTAGCCCTCTCTAAGCCTTCACTCACGTATTCCCTATCAGCATTTGGCATGGACCTACCAGTATGCTTGACACTACTCTAGAAACTTGAGGTACAAACAAGACTAAAACATAATCTATGCCCTCAAGGGGTTTATTATTTTCTAGGAGGGACTACAAATGTATGAATTAATTATAATAGCAGCTACTATTTATTAAGCCCTTATGATATGCTTTTTCTTTTAGAGACATCTCACTATGTTACCCAAGCTGGAGAGCAATGGCCATACACAGGCATGATCATAGCTCACTATAGCCTCAAATTGCTCAGCTCAAGCAACCCTCCTGTCTCAGCCTCCTGAGTGGCTGGGACTACAGGCACCTACCACTGCACCCTGCATATGATATGCTTTTGACAAACATTGAGCTAAGTAGTTTTGGTAGACAGCCTCTAAAATAGCCCACAGTGATCTTCTCCTGAAATTCATGTGCTTGTGTAGCCCCTTTCCACATTGACTAGAGCTGGTATAAATAATAGGATCTATGGAATTAACAGTGCATGACTCCTGAGGCCAGGACATAAATGACAACGCAGCTTCCACCTTGCTCTCTCTTGGATCATTCACTCTAGGGGACTCCACATGCCATGTGGTGAAGACTCTCAGGAAGCCCTAACCTGTGGGGAGGTCCACATGGAGAGGAACTGAGGCTACCCACCAATAGTCAGGGAAGAATTGAAACCATCTGCCCATAGCCACGTGACTGAGCCACCTTGGAAACAGTAACTCCAGCTACAGACGAGCCTTCAGATGACTGTAGTCCCAGCTAACATCTCGACTGCATCCTCATGAGAAACCTCAAGGCAGAACCACCCAGCTAAGCTGCTCCCAAATTCCTGCCTCACAGGCAGGAGATAGTGTTTATTGTTGGTTTAAGCCACTAAATTTGAGGGTAATTTGCTGTGCAGGAATTTTTTTATAGGAAATTTTTATAGGAAGAAGAGGATCTGAGGAGAGCGAGTTCCTTCTGTATCTAGGGAGACTATTCACTCTCTTCCAAGTCCCTCCACTGGGCAGCATCTTCTGAAATGCTTAATTGCCCCTTAGCCTGCATCTGCAGCTAGTCTGGGTAAGACACTGGCCGGGAATGTTACAAGATCTGACCAGGAATGAGACAGGGAGTGGAGAAGAAGTGGAGCATGGGGACTTAGACTTGAAGAAAAAGGCTCCCGCAGTTTGGGCAGATTGTATACAATGGGAAATACTGGTTGGCATTCATTAGTGTTTTATAGTTTATGAAACACTTTCATATTCATTCCTATCAAACTTTCATTGGATCTGGAAAGCCAGATGAGCAGTTATAAATTAAGCATGCTGATAGTTTTGAGAGCACTTCCCTGAAGTTACAGACTGCAATCCAAGTCTAATGACACATCTTTCGGCACTGTAGGTCACACCTCTGGTGGCCTGCCTGGGTCCTCTCAGCCCACCTGCGTTCCAGCCACAGCTGTCCTATCAGCTCCAGCACTGGTACCACACATCTCACATTCTGCCCAGGGCCTTCTCTCACTTCCGACTTTTGCAGGCACAGCTGAAAGCAGCATAAGCAATGAGTAGTTCACGTCCAGTGAGGTGACTTGACCAACAAGGGAAAGGAGCCAGGAAGTAAATATTCCCCTCTTCTGACCCTTGCATAGACAATTCTGGGGTGGTGGTGGGACTGCTACAGCTCCTGGAGAATCCGTGCAAGAAAACATCTCCCTTGCCCACGGTGGTAACAAGCTTGCTACATCACACATGCTCATTCTGGATGCCCCTCCCTCCTTCCTGGTTCCACTTGTTTCCAAACTCAGTTTCCTGGAATCAGTCTTCAGACTGCATTGAACCCACACCAGCCCTCGGGTCAGGCTTTCATGCATGTCTTTCGAACAAACACCACAGTTCCTTCTTCTTCCTGGTCAGGTGTTCCAGGTAGAAGGACAGATATAGACACTTTGCCAGTTACTACCTGTGTTTGTTTCCTGTGGCTGCTAGAGTAAATTGCCCCACATTGGGTGGCTTAAAATAATTTATTCCATTAGTGTTGAGGCCAGAAGTCAGATTAAGGGATGGCCAGGGCCATGCTTCCTCAAAGCTCTAGGGAGGATTATTTCCTTGCCTCTTCCAGCTTCTGATGACTCTGGGTGTATACTGGCTTGTTGCAGCATAACTCCAAGCTCTACCTCCACCTTCACATGGCCTTTTGTGTGTCAGATATCTCATTTTTCTTATCAAGCTACTTGTCATTAAATTTAGGGGTCCTCCTAAATTAAGGCTGTCATCTAATTTTCAAAGATTCCATATCCAAAAGGTCATATTCACAGGGTTCTGGGGGTTAGGACTTTCACGTATATTTGGGGGGCCACTGTTCAACCTATTATCTATACTACCTCTTTGTGCAAAATATGAAAAATGACAAGTACTTTGAGCTGAGAGTCTCAGAATCTGAAAGCCTAGAATAAAAGGTAGGTGAAAAGAAGTTGTAAGCCCAAAGACAGTGCTAGAGGAAGACAAGACAGCTGCAAGAATTTGGAGATGGGACCCAAGTCAGAGTTTGAGAAGCAGCCTGGTGTGTCCAAAGTGTGCATGCCTCACCTGGAACCTGAGGCCAGGGCCTGCAAGTAGGAGCAAGGCACCAACAAGCTGACTCTTCAAGCTCTCAAGGGTACATAGGTCCCATCCAGGTCACTCTGCACCTTCATGAAAGAGCTAGATGCACAAACCTAGAAGTATGGACTGGATTGCTTTGAGTGGAAGCAGACCACTGCTAGGAGGCTTCAAGTTCAAGCCCCAAAGAAGAAACAGGTATCTTCCTCTGGACTAAATGGTGGCAGCGTACCAATGATATGGAAAAACAAAGCTCCTGGATTTTTTTCTAGAGAGAAAAAAGGAATACAGTGCTTTGTGTTCATTTTCTGTTGACTCCTCATCCCAGTCCTAGTGGGTATTTATCATTACCCCAACTTTACAGATGAGGGCACTGAGATTTAGAGAGGTTATAGCAAGAGGCAAAGTCACGGCTAACAGCTAAGTCTGCCAAACTTCAAACTCTGTGTTCTTAACCTCTATGTAATAAAATGATTTTGGTGCAAATACAGACATCTATACAGGGAACAAAAGGTCATAGTTGGAGTAGTGAGCTCCACCTGAGAAGTCTGGAACTGGAGGGGAAGAGGAGGCAGGGAAGACTTGTTAGAGAATATCATACTTGCAATGAAAAGGAAGGATGAAGCCGGGTGCAGTGGCTCACACCTGTGATCCCAGCACTTTGGGAGGCTGAGGTGGGCAGATCACGAGGTCAGGAGTTCGAGACCAGTCTAACCAACATGGTGAAACCCTGTCTCTACAAAAAATACAAAAATTAGCCGGGCATGGTGGCACATGGCCTGTAATCCCAGCTACTCAGGAGGCTGAGGCAGGAGAATCACTTGAACCTGGGAGGCAGAGGTTGCAGTGAGCTGAGATCGCACCACTGCACTCCAGCCTGAGTGACAGAGCAAGACTCTGTCTCAAAAAAAAAAAAAAAAAAGAAAAAGAAGGATGAGCAGATGTTCACCAGGTGGACAGCAAGGAAAGGGATTCCAGATGGAGCAGCATGAGCAAACGCATGGAGGCAGCAAACAGCCTGAAGTGTTCAGAACCTCTGGAGTTTCCAGACCTGGGAGAACTGAGGCCCTGTGGCTTGTATGCAAGGGGATACTCTTGGTTCTAGCCCAAGATCTACTTTTGGAGTCACAGGACAGAACCCTATGCCCCCCAGATAATTAGCACCTTTCCTGCAAACTACTATCCCAGTCCCTGCCCTTGATTAACTCAAATCCCCATTCATTCCCCATTTCTTTCCTAGGTCAGTTCTTTTTTTAAAGAGCCAGCTCCCTGGCATGTCTGTCATGCATAACACTATTCTTCTTGGCAGGCAACTCTTGCTCCTTACAAAAATGTGGTTATGATGCTTATATTGCATTCATAACATCTCTAATTTACTGCAAAATACCATGTCAACTTTACTTTCTTCTTTAGCAGGGTCACAAGAATGGCAAATTAGGGAGATTCATGGGACCAAGTGTATTGGATTATAGATAGGTGCTTCTAACTTTTATTAGGTTGGTGCAAAAGTAACTGCGGGTTTTTTGCCATTATTTTCATTGAAAGTAAGCAACTGCTTTTGTACCAACCTAATACCTTTTCTCATAGCAGCCTTCTGGATCCTTAGTGGATTGTAAATTAGAGATGCACAACAGAAGGAATTAGTAGCTGGTTCAATAACAGTATCCACACCCAAAAAATATTGACCATGGATTGATGTCAAGGTCTAGAGGACAGTCTATATTGGCATGGCCTATGGTTCTGCCCTCAGCCCTCTTCCAGGCAATATCTCTTAAACCAATAACTTGAATGAAGATATAGAAAGCAGGTTTACCAAATTACCTAATGGTTGAAACTGGGTACGTATCAACCACATGAGATGGCAAAACTAAAAGCTGTATGTCTCCCAAAAGGCTAGCATGGGTCGCCTTACCAAGTCTTACCAAGATATCTTTACCTGACATGTAAAGTCCTTTACTTGAGTTCCAAAAGGAACTGCACAAATACACGATGAAGATTTCTGACTCGAGGTAACTGTAAAAAGGAAAAGCAATGAGGAGTTTTAGCTTTAGTTGAATGAAAGCGAAGACACAGCCTGCACTAGGGGAGAGGAGGAGGGACAGTTGGATTCTGAAGGTTTACTGCTGAGATTTGACAGCCTCACCACCAACCCCAGGCTGTATTTAGTAACTTGCACTCTACTCCATTAAATGTGTTTGGGTTTACAGCCCCCTCTCCATGGCCCTCACCCCAGACAGAGCCAGGAGCCCTTAGAAGGTAATGAGAACACTGAGAGCTCCGGGTCTGGGAAGAGCTTGGAAATGAGAGCTCTCAGAGCCTCTCCCGGCGCAGCCCTATCCCTGCTGATAAGGCTGAGAGCAAAGCTGGCTGACAAATGATTGGAAACAGGAGTTCCCAAACCCTTTAACCCATTCCTACCCTGCCCGTGTGCTGGTGTCTCCATCTCCCGTGGCTTCTCCCTCTCTGTATCAGGGCTTTCTGCTTCTCCCACCAGGCTTTCCATCTACTCCTTTTGTCCTGATGAGGACTGAATGCTGTCCTTCTGCCTGAAAAGCAGTCACTTTCACCACCAAAGATGCAGTTCCTCCACCCTCAGGCCACCCAGACAAGTCAGCCAGGGAGTCTCCCTCTGGTCCAGACCCTACCAAGCTCACTTAAACCACCACACCTGTGCTTGTCCAGCGCTGCTGTTCAGCAGCAGGAACCTACCAGGGGAATGTTGGTCCTGTTTGGTGTTTGGGGTTTCTGGGAGCAGAGATCCCAGGGCAAGTTTCAGTAGCCTAAGCCCATTCTCAGTTGCCCCTGCTGGCTGGGAACCCTATCAAAGGACTTCAGGGGTCACCCCCTTAAGCCAGATCTGACTTTCCTGGGTGATCTTAAAGCCCTTCCACTCACTTAGATATTTCCTGGTTCATGGACGGGATAGATGACAAGGGGTCTGTCCAGGACAGTGGCCAGCATGATGGAAGCTAAGAGGTGAGCTTCCCTGCTTACCCTGGGGAGGGGCATTAGAGAGAAGCCAGGCTTATGAGCCACAGTAATTAAGTGTAAAAGAAGTTTCCTTCCGTTGAATGGAATTCAGCTAAACTGCCATTATCATGCAAAGCAGCTTTGCACCTAAAAGCCCTTAACCAAACAGGCAGTTTAATTAAATCCCTAATCTCCGGTGGCCTATTCTGACCCCTTCTCTCCTCTTATCCCCTTACCATCCCCACCCCTTGCCCCACCCCCACCTCTACCTTCAAGATTCCATTTAAAACACGCCACCTGTAAGTGGGCAAAATCTATCCAAAAAAGGTGGATCTGGGGTTCTCTTTAGGGTTTGGTTGCTGTGTCTTAGGGGTTAGCTCCCTGAGGCTCAGACAGCTCTGACTCCGGTGCTGGGTGCTGGCAGCGAGGATGAGTATGGTGGTGGTGATTCCCACAACGGCCACGGTCAAATGAAGTGAGGGGAGTCAGCATCACACTCCCACCCACTGGTTCCTGCTCAGCCCCAGGAGGCTGATGCCCATCTATAACCCACCCCAAGCCATGAAAAGTCTGCAGTCTCCTTCTCCATAGTAAGTGTGTAGCAGCCCTAACAGGCTTAGATGTTAGGACCCTGCTGTGACACCAGAAGAGGCAGGGATGGAGAAACTGACCTGTCCATGGGCGTCTCCATTTCTGAGGCTGCACTGGTGACTGCTATGAAGCTTAGGAGGGACGCTAAACCTGTTAGTGAGATTTACAGGGAAATGCCTGCAACTATGATTTGGAGTTTAGACTACCTGCCGTAGGTAGGGGGAGAGGTTAAGAGAAGGAAGACGGGAATGGGGTGGGAGGGTGATGAGGCTGAAATGCACTGATAAAGAAAAACCTAATAGTACCTTCTGATGTCTGCAAAATGCTTCAGAAGTTTGTGCCTTCATTCAGGAAAAGAAAGAAAATCACATATAGAATGCCAGGCACCATGCCATACCTTGTAAAGTAAATCTCCCTCCTGTCACCCTCCACACATGGGAAAAACTGTGATGCAAGGAGGTGAAGTGACTTTCCCAGTGGCACACAGCTCACGACTGGCAGAGCAAGGACTCAGACACTGGCCTGCTTTTCTGAAAATTGATGCTCTCTCTCTGCTAAACCACAGATCAGCCACAGGATTACAATATTGGAGGGGGGATTAACCACCCAAGAATACTCATGGCATTGTAGGCCAAACTCCATCTCTTCTCCCTCATGCAGCAAGAATGCTTCCATCTCAAAACAAGCCATTTCCTCTGAGCAGGGGTCTCAGCAGGGATGAGAAAATCAGCCCTGGGCCCGTGGATGCAGGCCAAGGGAGCTGGGCTTGTGGAGGGCTTCTTGGGGTTCAAACCCGAGAGAATGAAGAGTCCCAGAGGAAACTTTTCTTTGCAGGAAAGAAGTATCCAGGGCCATGGTGGGGGAGGGGGCATCTGTAAGTCATATAACAAACACCAGACCTCTCCATTTTATACCTCATTCCTTTGGTGGGGGCAAGCAGTCGAGCCATCTCTATTTGGGAAAAGTGAAACTCAAATCACCATGAACCCTGCACTTTTTCTGTCAATTGTGTGAACTTCACTGTGCCTGGAGAATGCATGGACCTGCATTAGAGGAAGTTCTATTTCTGGAATATTACATATATTATATATCTGTGCAATATATCAATTATACATATGGAATATATATTTTGAATATATAATTGTATATAATGATAGGAATATATATTATTTATATATATTATGACTATATAATATAATCCTAATATATATTATAATGTACAGTGTATTATATATTATATATAACTATACATTATAATATATTGTACATGATGTACATTATATGTTATATATTCTAATGTCTATTATATATTTCCTTGCATTGTGGGGTTTTTTTGCAGAGGAGATACCCTTTCAGGAGGTTCCAACAAATCTTATGAATAAATGACTGAAGCTGGTGGTGTCTGAGGCAGCACAATACCCAGCCCCTGATGGAGCTCCTAAGCCTTTTAATTTTCCAGCCCTGAGCTGGTTCTGCCCAGCCAACCCCGTCATTTTGTGGCCACCTCACTCCAAGCCAGGTATTTCCAAAGGTCATTGACTTGGAATAATAGGTGCCACTGTTTTGACTTCAGAAAGACAGCCTGGGACCAAAGAATCCTCCATAGCTTCAGGGCTGATGTGGGTGGGTTAAGAAAGTAGGATTTTGGATGAGATCTGTTACAGGGTCCTTTGTCTCTCTTATAGCAAAGAAAACAGAGAAGAATTTTAAAAGGCTGTCTTGGTCTCCAGAATCCTCTGGAAGCAGATGGCATGTCAACAGGTTCCAGGGCAGACTCCAGAGACCCCAGACCTGGGAGCCTTATTGGAATGTAATTAACCTAAGTGCTGGCTGTTAGGATGAAAAGGCAGGAGTGCAATTATGGAAGGAGCAGGAGGTGAGCTTTCATTGATTAACCTGTCCTGTCTGATTCCATTCCCTACTGAGGTGATTTTGAGGGCCCTGAGGGTTGCCCTGTGCCCTCAGGGTTATGAGAAAGGAAAACAGTCACTGCAGAAAGTGAATTCCTAAAACAGAGTTCAGGAGGCCTGCGTAGATCCCCAAAATTGCCTGGAAAATGCACTTGTGCAAAATCCAAAATGTACACTTTTTAGGAAGAGGCTGGACACTCTTATCACTTGAAGGGGTCTGTAGCCCTCAAAGTGTTAAGAATCTCTGTGCTAGAGGAGTGAAACATCAGCACAGTTGCCAGAGCAGGCCTTCAGGAAAAGTCCCTTCAGTTTTCAACTCCAAATGGCCATCATCCTTCTGGATTCAGTTCTGGCTCTACCACTTACCAGCAAGTAACTTAGCCTCTCTGTGCCTCAGTTTCATCTATAAAATGAGGGACATCCCACGGTTCATAAGAAAACTGAATGACATAAGAATGCAAAATTTTTTTTTTTTAGATGTTATCTCACTCCGTCGCTCAGGCTGGAGTGCAGTAGCGTGATCTCAGCTCACAGCAACCTCCACTTCCCAGGTTCAAGTGATACTCCTGCCTCAGCCTCCCAAGTAGCTGGGATTATAGACGCCTGCCACCACACCCAGCTATTTTTTGTATTTTTAGTAGAGATAGGATTTCACTATGTTGGCCAGGCTGGTCTCAAACTTCTGACATCAGGTGATCTGCCTGCCTCAGCCTCCCAAAGTGCTGGGATTGCAGGCATGAGCCACTGTGCCAGTCAGAATGCAAAACTCTTTTTATCCATCTTGCCTTGTCACCCAGGCTGGAGTACAGTAGCATGATCTTGGCTCACGGCAACCTCCGCCTCCCAGGTTCAAGAGATTCTCCCACCTCAGCCTCTTGAGTAGCTGGGATTACAGGTGCCCAGCACCACGTGTGGCTAATTTTGTATTTTTAGTAGAGACGGGGTTTCACCATGTTGGCCAGGCTGGTCTCAAACTCTTGACCTCAGGTGATTTGCCAACTCGGCCTCCCAAAGTGCTAGAAATACAGGCATGAGCCACCACTCCCAGCCAAAACTCTTAACCCAACATCGAGCCCTTAGTAAGTACTCAATAAATGGAAGCCATTTTGATTACGATTATCAAAGTCTAGAATATAAAGTGGACTGTGTACATGTACTCTTTAGGAGCAGTCTTTTGGCCCCAAACTAGATTCTATGGGAATCCCCAGGTAAGACGCTCCTCCAAAATGGAGTGGAGCCATGTGACCCAGGGTCTTTAGACATTGCTTCCTCAAACCTTCCCCAAGTAGGGGACTTTTACACCAGAGGCACGAGGATCTGGCCACACTGGGAGATAAGCTTCTGGAAGTGGGGGCACATCAAGCATCTGGGTGGTGCCAGTGCTTAGGCCTGAGCTGGAGTCTTTGCCAGCCTGCCTCTTTTGGGGAAGCTTCTGATAATTTCGGTTACTAAAATCTTCCCGCCTGTTGGGATAATACAGTCAAATGCTCCATTAAGACATGCATTGAGAATGCATGGACCTGCATTAGAAGAAGTTCTATTTCTGGAATATTACATATATTATATATCTGTGCAATATATCGATTATATATATAAAATATATATTTTGAATATATAATATTCAATAGGCCCTAGAATGAGACCAACCCAAGGCCCAGCATCTGCAGAATGTCCAGTGTGAGACCAACAAGGAAAAAACAAACCTCTCCTTTACCCCTCTTCCCCACATATCCCTGTCTCCTTCCAGATCCCTGGAGCTCTCCACCCTCAAAACCTACAAGCTGCCCAGGCATCTTCCAGCCCAGCTCCAATTGCTTCCAGCCTCCTTCCTCCAGCACACCCCTGCAGCCTCAGGCCACTGATCCTAAGCCAAAGCCTCTCCCACCTCTGGGCTCAGAAGCAGGTGTAATCCCAACTCCAGCAGGGAATTTCAGAGGTGAAGGTCATGGGAGAATCTTTAATCTTTGGTTCTCAGGAGAGGACCAAAGAGCAGGGAGCAGAAGACAGCTCCAGGCCATACATTTGTTTATTCATCAATCATTCATTTATGCACTAATCATTCATTCCCCCACCCATCAATCATCCATCTGCTTATTTATTCATTTGATGCATTTGTACCTTACGCTTGCTTTGGTTGCCACAGATGTTGGTCTTCTCCCACTTTGATCTGCCCCCTGCTTCTCTGGCAGCTGCACAGCAGAAGCCTTCTCATGTTGGGTACTTGGCTGAGAGGGTGTCTCCCTCTCAGAGGTGCCTGAGGAAAACCAAAGGGTCAGTGCAGAGCTGTCTGCTGCCCTCAGGTTACCTACGATTCCAGAATCCAGCCTTCTGGTCCATAGGTCAGTGGGAGAGATTGGGAGGGGCTGCAGAGGGGTCTCCAGGGCCAATCGAGGAATATGGTCTGGACATTCTCACCACGTGCGAGCTCTAGTTGTTTAAAAAAACAATATTCTGGTCCTTCTGGGAGGAAGGAGACTGCAGGAGACTCTAAGCCTCTGTGCCTGTTTGTGACGCCTGAGCTGAGCACTTTGGGGGGCCCAGAGAACATGGTATGGGAAAACCTGGGGCTGGAGTTTCAGAGGCCTAAGCTGTGAGCCTTCTGACAGGTCTCCCATCTTCCATCTTTCCATCTACCTGACCCCGTAAAGCCTATTCTCAGTCAGCAGCCAGAGATCCTTTAGTAAAAGTCAGACGACGTCCTGCCTCTGCTCAGATCCCTGCCCTGACTTTCAGTTATCTCAGAGCAAAAGCCACAGCCCCACTTGATGGGGTCCCCCTCGTCTCCCACTCCCTCCCTCCATTCAGCCCTCCATGGCCCCATCCTTCCTGAACTCACCAGCCACAATCCTACCTTAGGGCTTTTGCTACAGTTGTTTCTTCTGGAACACTCTTGACCTGGGTGACATGCTTGAAAGTGACTCACTTTCTCAATTCCTTCAAGTCTTTGCTCAATTGAAACCTTCTCCATGAGCCTACCATGACCCATCCTATTTAAAATTGCAAAGCACACAGGCACACACACACACCACTCTCAACCCCCCTTACTCATTAGCACTCATTACCTTCTAACATAATACGCAATTTACTTATTATTTTTACCATTTATTATCTGTCTCTGGCTGCTCATATATAACTTCCAATAGGGCAGGGGTCTTTGTATGTTTTCTTCACTGATGTGTCCCAAGGGTGGGCCATCCCATGGGTTCCTGGTATATAGCAAGAGCTAGTAAAACATTCCTTGGATGAAAGAATGAATGAAAGAATGGGCTGTAGGAAATTCTGAGGATGAAACTTGTGAAGCCTGGGAGTAGAATTTAGGAGGCCCACAGTGGCTTCTGTCAGCTATGCTGAGGAGAGAGGAGCCAGGCAAATTGCCTGTTGCCAGTCTTCTTGGGAAGAAAAGGTAGGCAGCAGCGTCGGTAGGGATTGTGCTAACTCGAGATGCCAGCTCTGTGCCGCTCTGGGGCTGGCCAGCGCTCTGGATGTCATTAGCTGATTTGTTCTGCACTGCAGAATGTACTTTTCATATTTAGGCAGAAAAAACAGCTTTCAATCCTTGTGCCCTTTCTTCTGTGAGCTGTAGCACATGGCCTGCTTATTATGAATTAATCCTCTAAAGAGCATGTTCATTATTCTAATTTAATTGTGCTTCGTTTCAGAAAATAACGAAACCCAGTGCGGAATAAACTCCAATGCTGATCAGTTTTCAAGAAGTTAACCTAAGACAAAATACTGCTAGAGGGCAGCAGCAATTTGGAATCATTAAAGGGAACCCATGTAAATAATAAAAACAAAACTAAAACGCAGAATTAAATTAAGGAATAGGAAATTAAATTTGGGAATCTAATCTAAAATTGAGGCCTTATAAGCACAGGCTTACCCTGGCTTGGCTCTTCACTCAAGAGTGATCAGGAGAGGAGGTTCCGCAGAGGTTCCCAAGACCAGGGAAGCAGCAGCCCCTCCTGGGTGACAGTTTGCTGCTCTGGGAAGAGAAATGTGTGCTGAAGTGGGAGAAAAGGGACTTTCCTCCCACGGGGTCAACTGTGATGAAGATGAAAGTCACGTCGTCACAGCTGCATCTGGATGACTCGTCCTGAGCCCTGGTGACCGGTTCAGGAGAACTGCCTGTGGCCAGGAGTCCAAGCTGCCACTCACTAGGGGGAAGAACAGAAAATGAGGCAGATGGTGCTGAGTGGCTGCCAGCCTGAGATGCTGAGAGTGGTCAGCCCTAGGCGAAGAAGCTGTGCCAGCCCTCCTTCACCTTTGGGCCCTGGGTACCCTCCCACAGGTGACCCAGCTCAGGACAGAGGCTGAAGGAGTTTTCTTCTGCCTGGGAAGTGGCCCCTAAGCAGGGTCCTGGCCTCCCCACCACCACCGAGGGACCCCAGTTACAGATGGAGGAGATCCAGACTCCAGCATCATGATGGCAGGTCAGGCCTCCACCAGGCAAAATGAGAAAGGGATGATGGGAAGGACAGGGCGTGGGGATGCAGAGAGAGCCAACTTAAAGACTTTAAAGGGTCTGCAGGTCAGATGTACAGTCAGGGGCAGAGTTAGCACCATGGCTCAGACTTCATTATGCCTATTTCCAAGATTTTTTAGCCCCTGTCCCTGCGGTATTCTCTCTCTTTCTCTCCATATTTCTACCTCCTCTGGCTCTCTTCCTCTCTTTCTGTCACCTCCCTCCTCAAAGTGAAAAGAGCTCAGCCTTTGGCGTCAGACAGACTGATTTGGAGCCACAGTTCTTCCTCTTACTTGATACTGGAACTTCAACAAACGATCTCGCCTTCCTTGACCTCAGTTTCCTCATTTGCAATGCAAATAATATCTGCCTCCTTGGTTTGCTGCAAGGGCTGTATGCGATAAAGCATCCGGCACAGAGCAGACACTCAGCACTTCTGCTTTCTTATTGTCTGTTTCAGCAGTGCTTGTTCACACACCACTCTCTACACACACATGCACACCCATGCACACATGTGCACACATAGGCTCCATCCTCTGCCCAAGGCCTTAGGCTGTGTTTCTAGAGCACCACAAGTAGTTGGAAAAAAAAAAAAATCCAGTCAATCAACTGCAATCAACTGCTTGCTTTGATTCACAAAGGCAAACATTCAAACAGATGGCCATATCCCAGTATCAAAGTGAAGTTTTCCATTGCCATTTTCATTTGGAGTTCTACATGGATAAATTAGCCACCTTAAAATAGATCCTTTTTTTGAAAATAGAGAATGTGAACAAGCAAAAAAAAAAAAAAACACTTGTTCTCATTTAATTCACAGTTTGAAATCATGATCAAGAAACTGATGCACAAAATTGAGGCCACAATGTTGATTGGTCAGTTAAACAGTGATTGCATCTAAATCTATCAAACATGGAGACAGCAGGACAAAAACGGCTAAGAGTTCTGTCTTGAATTCTCTGGCTACTTCCCCTTATCTTACTTTGCTAACTGCCTGCGGAGAGCATGCGAGTCTCTTGCCGGTCCCCTGGTTTATACCTGTAAATTGAGGCACTCTGAGGCACAACCAATCTCAGTTCTCCCAGAACAA
Organism: Cacajao melanocephalus; assembly: GCA_963573385.1. Classification (NCBI taxonomy): domain Eukaryota; kingdom Metazoa; phylum Chordata; class Mammalia; order Primates; family Pitheciidae; genus Cacajao; species Cacajao melanocephalus. Next base: position 38,702 of record CAUYLG010040792.1, read on the forward strand.
ACCCAGAAACCTCAGAGCAGCCACATGGTGTGGATCCAAAATCCATGGAAGATCTACCTTCAATGTCAATGGAAAGGAAGCAGGAGAGCCACCCCCTGGCCTGGGCTAGCAGGGAGAAGGAAGGGTTACCCTGAAGGTGAGGAGCAGGGCCAGGTAAGCCATAAGGTTGCCCTACACCTAGGTCCAGGGGAAAATGCTGGAAAATGACCCCTCAGCCTTTAAAAGTTAAAGAAAAAGGCATGCAAATTTCTTAGACATATAAAACTCATAACATAAGACTTATTTAGGGAGCTCACCTGTCAAGGAGCTCAGCTGATGGGGAGTTAATTTCTAGAAGGCTGGAGTAAGTGTGGTCAGTTAAATGGTATTATGGACTTCATGTTTCTATCCCCCAAAATTCATATGTTGAAACCCTAATTCCCAATAGGATGATATTAGGAGGTGGGGCCTTTGGAAGGTGATTCAGTTTAAATGAGGTCATGAGGATAGAGCTCCCATGATGGGATTAGTGACCTTACAAGAAGAGAAAGAGACTACAGTCATTTGAGGACACAGAGAAAAGACAGCCATCTGTCTTCTCTCCAGAAAGAGGACCCTCACCAGATACTGGATCTGCTGGTGCCTTGATCTTGGACTTCTCAGCTTCCAAAAATGTGAGAAACAAGTGTTTGTTGTTTAAACCACCCAGTATATGGTATTCTGCTGTAGCAGCCTGAACTGACGAAGACAAATGGTTTCTGTATTTCTGATCTTCAGTCAAAGCCTCTGTTTACAGAGTATGAAACTGCCTGTCTGGGAGGGATTTTGTGTGAAGGCAGTTTCACCATTTTACCATGAAGCCTCAAGTCATGTCTCCCAGCTTTCAAGGTGGCTACACTTGAGAAACTAATTTGTTTCCCTAAAACAACTAAATTCCCTTCCATATGAAGTCCATATAGCTTGAGTTTGTGCAACCCATCCACGCAGGGATCCTTTCCCCATTGGTAACTACATCGTTGCTGATAACACTAGTGAAAACAGTCAACATTCATTGAAAGCTTACTCGATGCCAAACATTTGTTCTAAGTGCTTCCTAAGAATTATTTCATTTAATCCTTACAACAACCATATGAAGTAGATATTATTACCCCCATTCTATAGATGAAGCAACTGAGACCCAGAGAAACCGAGCGGCTAGCCTATTATAACAACAAAACTCAGCAGCATCGAGGTTTGAACCCAGGCGACGTGCCAGATTCTGGAGCCTCCTAACCAACCCTGTTGGTCACGAGCTCACCCTGTCCACAAATCTACCCATAGTGACCCTAAATATAGGTCACATGAAGAGAGAGTTCACCAGACCTATGGAAACTCCTATCTGGAAAGCAGGCTTGTGTTTACACGGCGACTTCACATAGCTTTTCTCCCCTGGTCCTTGGGAAACATGGTGACTAGGTCTTCGTGGTCCTCCTTGCCTTTCAGCAAATGCTGTGTCCTGGGTTCTGTAGGAAGTATGGTTTAGACACGAGACCACGCTTTATTCCGTCTCATGGATTGGCTTCTCACAGCCCATAAGGGCAGCACAAGCTTGGCACCCAGCAGAACATTCCTGGAGGAAACAGCCTTGTCAGTGTGCAGGTACTCATTTAAATTCCAGACCCTGGTTGTTAAGACACACATCTGCAGTGGGCATATGTACTGTGATAGATGAAAACAGAAATGGTTTTCCACTGTATCTGTATTATTAGATTTGACCTACTATCGAAAGAGCAAAGAAAGAATGGAAAATTAAAGGTGATTTGATATTAGCCTCCTATTCATATTAGAAAAAGTAACTGCTCTTGCGGTTTTCCTCACAGAGGTGTCTTTATTCATTTGACATGCCTTTAATAACTAATTCTAGTTGTCTGGTTGCCAAGAAAGATTTCCTATGGGCAGACTTGAAAGTGACTCGGAACTCTTTGCATGCCCGGCTTCAAATGATCCCAGAACAGCAAACATTCAGCTTCCCTCCAGACTTCTGAAGTGTGGGAATAACATGAAAGAGTGAACAAGAATCCTTCTGCAGCCTGCATATGCTATGAGCAGAGCTGTCTGGCAGAGGTTATAGCTCTGTCTACACGGACCAGGCATAGTGAGATTTGGAAATAATCTCATGCATTTGATCCACGGAGTCAGCCAAACCAAATGATTTATTTCAAGAAAATAAATCTACTTTGGGGCCAGAATGGTGTAGGTCATAAACAGACTGAGATTTCCTCCCTCTGCATAGACCTGGAGTGGGCAGAGAAAGGTTGGGAAAACCACCACAACTGCTCTCAGAGGGTCACAACCAAGGAACTCATGCTATGAATATGTACACATATTTGCTACAGTGCTCATTCATGTACTTATGCCAGGCTAAGTGGATGACATACATATATATAAACTAATTTAATTCTCACGAGCATCCTACTTAGGAGATAATAGTATCATTATTCCCATTGTACAGATGAGAAAACTGAGCCTCTGAGATGTTCAATAATGTGCCCAGGACACACAGTTTTGGAAGTGGAAGTTGGCTAGGTGTTCATCAGACATTTCTTTTTTTCCTCCTGGACACACAAGATACCACTTTCCCTCCTGTGAAGTTAGATGCAGCCATCTGACTGAATTCTGACCCACAGAAAGTAGATAGAAGTGACATACATCATTTCCAGCTCCTGCCCATATACATTTCTCTCTTTTCCTATTCAGTGACTGAATGGAGAGGGCTCTGAGGACCTAGAGAGGACACAACCTGAATATGGAAGAATACAGGATTCTAAACAACTGCTTTGAGCAGAGCCCCCTTCATCAACCCGCACTGGATGGTGATATGAGCTAGAAATAACCTATTGTGTTAAGCTACTGAAATTTGGTGATTGTTGGTTCCAGCTAAAAACCTAAACTGACTAATGCAACTCATAAGCTATTCGCAAACCTAAGGATTCTCTTTTTTTTTTTTTTTTTTCTTTTGAGATTGAGTCAGAATATGTTGCCCAGGCTGGAGTTCAGTAGCTCGATCTCGGCTCACTGCAACCTCCAACTCCCGGGTTCAAGCAATTCTTCTGCCTCAGCCTCCTGAGTAGCCGGGATTACAGACACACGCCACCACACCTGGATAATTTTTGTATTTTTAGTAGAGACGGGGTTTCACCATGTGGGTCAGGCTGGTCTCAAACTCCTGACCTTGTGATCCGCCCACCTCGGTCTCCCAAAGTGCTGGAATTACAGGCATGAGCCACCACCCGACCCCAAACTTAAGGATTCCAAAGTTCATGCTCTTAACCTTTTTCTTGTCTGTAACCACACTGGGTCTGATCTACTTATTTCCAGGGGACATTAGGAGAGCTCCCCTTTTTTTGAGTACCAGTGTCCTTTCCGCTCCAGAGGTCCTGAGGTGGTGGTGTTTTTGCTTTCTGCTTTCCTACCTACACAGACACATTTTTTTTTTAAGAATCTGATAAAAGCTTCACCTCCTATTTCTTGGTTAATCTATCCCCATCGTGGGGCTCTGCATCTCCAAGTTGTCTTTTTATTTCTCCTCTGCCATGTTATTAGTAACATCTGATCTGTTACTTGTGTCTCTTCCATCCTCGTCCTTCACTCCATTTCCCCCATCATATCTCACCTGGCTTAATCACAGCACTCTCCAAACTTGCCTCTTCTCCTCTTGCCCATCATTCCATTGCCTCCAAAAGGACCTTCCTAAAATAGACCTGGTCCCAGTATCCCCTGCATCAAATTTTTTCATGTATTAAAGTCTATCAATATCATAATGCAAATACCCTTTAATCAAGCAATTCCACATCTATGAATTTATAGATACAGGCACAAAACGATATACATACAAAGATATTCACTGCATCATTGTTTGAAGTGGCAAAAGATTGGAAACACCAAATGTCCATCAGTAGAGTCTTATTACATAAACTATAGGATGCAATGAGCTCCACCTAAAAATCTCTAAGATCTATGGTTAAGTATAATGTGCAAAGTATAGGACAGTGTATATAAGATGCTAATATTGGTGTTTGAAAAGTAATAGGGAGATATATTTACATGTATGTTTACAAAGACGTGGAATACCTTTGAAAGAATGCACAAGAAACTGGTAATAACAACTGCTTCTGGAACGGGAACTGAGTGACCAGGGATCAGGGAGGAGAAGGAGAAACACTCTTTAGTGAATATACATTTGTATTGTTTGAAGACTTTACGCACGTATTAACTTTTTAAAAAATAAAATAAAACTGTTTCCTAGTGCTTATTTGATGAAATCCAAATCCTGCAGGATGAAAGAAAAGACTCTGAGTTCTGGCTCCAACACGTTTTTTCTGCTTGCTCGCTCACTCGACTGCACTGTTCTCTGAACATTCCTGGTACTCCCTCATCTCTGTGCTTTTGTTTAGGTCTCTCCCTCCCCTGGAAAGCCCCGTCCCTACTCAGCAGAAACGAATCCATGTTATCGCCTTCATTTTCTTTATAACTCTATATCATGGCCCTTTATCCCAGTTTTCTCTGCATGAGAGATGTGTCTTTCTTTCCAGCAAGATGATGTGTTGTCTGACACATAGAAAGTGTTCAAAATATGCCTGTGCCTTCAACCAAAGCTATAATTCTACATATCTCAGCAACAGCTTCTAGAAATGGCTGGGAAGGGGGAAAAGGATGGGCTTACCCTTCCCCACAAAGAGGGAGCCACATCTGAAATCTGTCCGATTAGGTTGTGGGCTGGACTAGGTAAGTAATATATCTCAGCCTGGGACACTGGAACACTCTGCAAGAATGGACCTCCTTCCTCTGGTTCACTCCCAAGGCCACTTCTCCATCCCCAGTTTCTTTGCCCAAAGACCAGCAGGTCAATGGTGCTGCTATGCTTGAGACTGAAATTGCCTCTTTGGCATCAGGCTGACTGCACGATGCTTTCTGGGGAGAGAGACATCCATTGCCCTAGACCACAGTCTGGGGTTTAAACTCAGTTGTCACAATTATTTGAAGCCTATTAAGTTTATTTATGTTCCAAAGCAGGTCCACTAGAGAAGGACCATCATAGTCATAAATATCAGGGCTGCTGTTCTCTCCAGACCCAGCTGTGCCTCTATGCCCCTCCCCTTCTCAGCGCTGCAGGCCCTGCTTACAGGCTGGAGCCATGCGCTCTGATTCGTGCAGCACCCATGCCCTGTTCAATCAATTCTGCCAGCCCAGCTAGTCAACACACACTTCTACACATTCTGTGTAGTGGGAGTATGTTTGAGCGAGACTCAGCTATCCATGGGAATGATGGCATCTCCTAGTCCTGTCCATGTTAAAGACATAAGGTTCTTGCCTCCAAGACTCATGGGGCCCCATGGACTGGCACTGAACCCTGGGCAGAGTTAGGGACCCTTCTAACCCAACTGGAAGTCTTTAAGAAGACAAAGACTGATTGCATGACTGCTGAAGATGCTTTCTGAGTTCTTGGCTGGGTGAGAGTTTCATAATTTTACCCATCAGTGTGGTTTAAAGGAGACCACTTAGTCCTAAGAGCAGTGTTTTCCAAAGCATATCCCATTTTACACTGGTCTTATACAATGAAAAAGTAAAGATGATTGTGTAGTCAAAAAAGTTTTGAAACCCCGAAGACTAGATCCTCACGTGGGGAGTTTCACAGCGCACTTTGCGTATTAGAGAGCCTGTGAAGTCCTGCAATAAAGAAATGTGTTTAACCCAGTGTGAGCTAAACATGTTTCACAAAAGAATCCTTTTTTGGTGACATCTATGGATATCCCCTGGTAGGAGTGTTACATGGAGTACCTTTGGGGAAAGTTGCCTTTAGAAAAACGTGCGCGTGTGTGTGTGTGTGTGTGTGTGTGTGTGTGTCCCCCTTACCCGCAGAGCGTCCTGAGGCTTGGTCTAGAGGGAAGAACACTTCTCTAACTTCCACCTCCCTGTCTTGCAGTTCCCAAGTCTTGAGCTGGCCACCAAGCCTGCCCAGGTACAGGTGTTCTTCCTTTCTCTGCTGGCTCTTTTCTTCTCTGCCTCAGCCCAGAATGTTGGAGGAAGGAAGAAAAAATGTCAGCTTCAACTTCAACTAACTGACCCATTCCCTGCCTACCTGTAGTTTGGCCTGCAGTCTGATTTAACATCTACCATTTCTTGATTTAAAGAACGAGATTGAAAAATTACTCTTTATCCTTCTTCCCAAAGTGTTCTCCAAGTTTACTTCTCCCAGAAAGCCTCACCTGTGAGTATGCACTGTTGGTTTAGGGCAGTGATTGTCAAAATGCATTCCCTAGATCAGCAGCAAAGCAGCAGCATCGCCTGGGAACTTGCTAGAATTGCAAATTCTCAGACTCCCACTGAATTAGACATTCAAGGGTAGAGCCCAGCAATTTTCGTTCTAACAAGCCCTCCAGGTGATTCTGATGCAAACCATTGGTCTAGGGTTTTGGAAATCTCTTTCACTGAACAGGTTCTATTTTTCCTCATTCATTTTCTGCATATGTTTTTATTTGTACCACACAAAATTTTGAAAAGGATGTGGACAGCCAATATTGAAATACTTAGGTGCCAGCACAACTAAACAAGTGTGCAGACAGTCTTTCTCCCAATAACTGCCTGGCTCACTCCCTCACCTCCTCCAGGTCTCAGAGAGGCCCTCCTTGATCATTTCCAAAATGTTCATCTCCTCTCACTGCCCTCCTACTCCTTTTCCTCCTCTACTTTGTTTTTCTCCTTAGCATTGATTATTATTTAATATCTATATAATTTATACATTTTTATTTTCTTTCTCCTACCTTGAATATAAGCTCCGTGGGGCAGGGCTTTTCATCTATTTCACTCCCTGGTTCATCCTCAGCATTAAAAAGCTTCCTGCTTCAAGACACATTTGTTCAATAGACGACCCTTATCATAGGAGGCAGGAGAGGTCTGCTGTGCTGATGAAACATAGAATTTTATTCTGAGCTTCCTAGCAGTCAAAGAGTTGCAAAGATCTCTTTATCTAATAACAGGAAATCTGTCCTTTTGCAAAGGACAGAATTAGTCCAGACCCCCTTTTTGCCCTGTTTGCTCCCTGGGTGGGTAATAGCTGTTCCTGATAATGTCCCAGGGAAGCTCTGTGCTCAAGTCAGAGCCGCCTGGAAGCCTCAACCAACTTCTATCTCCACCGATTCAATCTGAGGGAAGTTTTTCTTTTTTCTCCAGTGAGAAATGGGAAGGCTCCTCCCAAAGATGTCTGTGCTGAACTTGTCTCCTGGCAGGAGAAGCAAAAGGGCACACAAATTACAGGAAAATGTCTGTTCATCGAATCAGTTTTGTAGGTTAACTGTGGTAGGATAGGAGGGAAGGGGCAGGAGAGCGTTCGACCATATTGAGTTCTTTTTTGAACTGCCTGCAAGGGTAGCCCCCACCTGGGGAGAGTGTATCTAGCACTGATAAATTTATAAAGTATTTGACCTTTAATCAATCCTAATATTTTCAATCCGCAGAGCCTTCTTAAACGCCTGCAGCCCTGCCCCTAGGCCCCCATTCATCACAATTACTGCTCCAACTGTCGGAGGCAGGGCATGAAATGGCGCACACTGACGTCCAATATTTTATCACTAATAAAGAGAAACATCCCAAGTATTTGCACAGTTCTGATACTTTCCAGCCCCGAGCCCAGGAAAAGGGGGAGTGTGGTGATTTACGCTCACTGCCAGGCACTGTTAATTGGGCTCTGGGCTAGAGGCCCTGGGGCTGCTTTTCTTTGCCTCCCAACCATGAACCAGGATGTGCAGAGAGCAGTGGGTCAGGGGTGCAGGAGAGGCCTGCAGAGCACACAGTAGGCCCTCACTCCGTTATCCAGGAAGTGGTGTAAGGCACTAGAAAGGGGAGTTTTTCAACATCAAGACTTGGCAAGTGCTTGCCTCCACTGGTGGCTTCGTAAACAGATCCGATGTTTATGAGAGACCTTCTTCCACTTGTTGCCACGGCTGGGCTGTAATCCTCCCCACGTTCTTTGTCTTGCCTTCCCGCCCCTCCTCCACCCCATCCCTGGTCAGGGTCTGCAGTACAGCCCCATTTCCTTCTCAGTTCAAAGTCCCTCCCTGTCTACCCCCTGGCTCCAAGCACAGGGAAGCTCAGTTTCCAGTCACAAGATTCAGACAACCCACAGGCTGCATCTACATGGCACCCAAACATCTGGATGAAATGTAAACAAAACAAGCAGATGTTTCTCTTTCATTACAGCAGGTGACTTAGCAGTGCCCTCAGCCTGGGACTGAAAGGAAAGGGCTCCCTCTGGAATCCAAGTTCCCAGAGGGAGTTTGGGAGAGCTGCATACCTTTGACTTATCAAGGAGCCAGTCCCTTGGGTGTCACAGATGGGGATGAGCAACGAAAGCTAGATACTCCTAGGGGAAAGATGCTGATGAAACTGACAAAGGAGAATGGTGTCCGTATGGACAGAATGAGAGGCTCAGGAATTGTGGGCAAGAGAAGGAGATGTAAATGCAAATCAGTGGAGGAAGGTGTTGATTTCAAATCTCTCTCTAATTTCATTGTGACAAACAGTTTCCTAAGCCTCCACATTCCACGCCACTACCTTCCAGGAAAAGAAACAAGACGTGCCTGCACAAAACTCCGTCTTAGCCCCAGGGTCTCCTGTGCAAGAGGAGTTGGGCTCCAGAAAGAGAGGATGTCCTGGGGCTTGGATGACCTGGGGTTTCAAAAACAACACAAACCTCCCCTTTCTCAGCCATCTTCCTCCTAACAGGAGACTAAGGGATGCATCACATTAGATTAATAAAAGTGGGTGAGAGGTTCATGAAATGGATAATGAGGAAGGACAGGGGAACAAGGGACCATGAAGAAAAGAGTGATAACAGCCACAGAGAACCAGAGGCAAAAACAGATGAACTGGTTTCCACTTGCCTCCGCTTCACTCCCGCCAGACCCTCTACCCTGACTCTGTGTGGCCCACTCACATACTCCCACAGTGCAGTCCCTGAACATACACCCTGGTCCTCTTCCCTGCTCCCCCAGCCCTGTGTGTGACACTCACACTACCCCAGGTCTCTCCTCTACTCCTCAAGCCCTGGGTGCACTGATACACTCTCCAATCCTATCCCCCACTTCCCCAGCCCCTGGGTGTAACATTCAACACACTCCAGTCCAGTCCTAACTTCCCCAGCTCCATGTGACACTGAACACGCTCCTCCAGTCCTCTCGCCCATCCCCTAGTCTCTGTGTGTGACACTGAACACACTCACTCGTGACCCCTACTTCCCCAGCCTCTAGGTACAATGCTAAACACACTCCTAGTCCTGCTCCTTACTCCCCCAGCGTCTGGGCATAGCATTAAACACAGTCCTCCACCCTCTCCCCCACTCCTCCAGCCCAGAGTGTAACACCGGACACGCTCTCCTGGCCCTCCCCTTTCTCAGTCTTGGGTGCAACAGTAACACATCCTCCAGTCCTGTCCCTCAGGCTCCCAACCCGTGGGTAAGGCACAGCTCCCACACTCAATGGGGAGTCAAGGAACAGTTACTACACTCCCTTGGCTCCTCCACTGTCTGTCACAACAAACACATTCCTCAGGGTCACCTTCTTTGGTGGCAGCTATCTTACCCTACTATCTGCAGAAAGACTCTCAGGTCCCTACTGTGATTCTGTGTGCCAGCCCAGTACAAACAAGCCTCATGGAGAGAGAGGGAGAGAGAGAGAAATGGGAGACAGAGGAGAGAGTTTGGGGACGGCAGTAGTGGTGAGGATTGCAGCTCCCCATCCATCCATTAATTACTGGATTTTGTGTCAAAGGCAAATATTTTCCTTTGACCTCAGTGTTCCTGTCTGCGACACTGAGCAGCAATCTGGCACCAAGCACCCTGGGAAAGGAGCTGATTGCCACAGAGAGCTGAGAATTCAAGAACTGGACTCTGGTTAAGACCGGGTCAGCCACAACGTGGGGAAAGAGGATTATACTTTGGTAGGGAGGATTATAGCATTTTTGTTTTGTTTTTCTTGCTTTTTTTTATGAAACAGGAAGTGCCAAGCAATGCCCCCAGGCTTTGGAGTTTCCAAGTGAAGAATTTTACCCCTGATAACCACAGCAAACCCTGAAAGAAGTGGAGGGCTTCCTTTCATATTTCAGGAGGCTGGGCGGGGGTAAGGGGTAGGAATCAGACACAAAGCAAACTGAAGTATGGGTGATCCAATTCCCCTTCCCCCAAGTAGCCTTGCTTTTTAGCTCCATGGGTTAGAAGTTTATAGGAATTCTGGATCCATGGTTTCCTATGGTCGCTTTTACAGATCTTGTTAATTTATTACCCGTGGTTACACTTTTAATGGAAATCATGAAGAAATGGCAAAGGAAACATGAGCTAATTTTTTTTCCAGTGACACATTTCACTGCTATTTAAATAGCTGTTTTGCCAAACCAAACACAGCGCTTACAGCCAGCGGTGACACATGAAGGAGATCACTGTGGCCGATCTGGCCTGCGGCATCCAGAACAGGCGAGACTTTCTCTCAGCTTCCCTAAGGGCCGGAGGCCAAGGGGGGCGGGCAGGGAAGTTGGAGCCTGGGGCGCAGCTGGCGCCCCAGAGTTGGGTGAATGCAGCATCCACCCACCCCGTGTATGGCTGCTTCTCTGCTGCCTCCTGTCCACTCCTCACCCCTGAGAGGCTGTGGGGTGACTGTTTTCCCCCACCAGCCTGGGGTACCCCCAGAATGGGCCACCAGCAGGGTCTCCTGGCCCTCACTGCAGGATGATCTCCTGAGGCCTTTAGCCGGGAACATTATCAGGTTGTATAAAACCAGAGATAGACTTTGGGGAAGCCCTGGCCAGCTCGGTTCCAGCTCTGTGGCGGTGGCAACAGTGGTACTGTGACCACGCTCACACAGGACGCCTTTGTTAGGCAACCCCAGAGCCTATGACTTCTCCTCCTCAGAAATGTTGGCCTCTGATGCACTCTTGCTCCCCAACTTGGGGACTGTGATGTCACCAAGTATTTATGGCCTTCTCAAGAAGCCAGTTGAGAGTTGTGGCATTTGGCGAGAGAGACTCCAGGGCTGGGATGTTGGGGAAGAGGAAGAGGCCACAGTTTGTGGCGATGGCGGGTGCGGGAGGAATGGAGGGGCAACTGTTCACAGCAGCCAAGTGAGCCTCCTCAGGGTTCAAAACTGCAGTGGGATTGAGGGAGGCCAGGCACTTAAGGTCTGACATGAGGGCTGTGGGGACCTTGATTCATTTGTCCAATCTCAGGGGCCCTGTGACACAGAGCCCAGTGGCACCAATATTCTCCCCATGAGCTCTGCTAAAGAATAGCAGGAAGGGGCGATCCAAGGAGCAGGCACTAAACGGGGAGAGAATATTCTGGAGGGAGGAGCCCAAGCCAGCAGGAGCTAGGATTTCAGCCCCACCCAGGTCCTGCTGGATCCCAAACAAGTCCAGCTACTTCTCAGATTCCCCCTCCATGGGAGGCTCTGTGGCCCCAGAGCCCACTGCCAGTGTCAAGGTGGCAGAACCGAGGGGCCATGACAGAATCTGGGCAGCAGGCCTGCTGGCACCCTGGGAGAAACCACTCTCCATCCTCCGCTTTTCAGGGAGAAAACCCACATTAGCGAGGCTCGGGAGACAAGTTAACTGTCATCTTCCCTTTGCCAAAAAGTATATTAAATTCACTGACCACATTTTTCCAAATCCAAGCACCGAGGACATTAGATCAATGCACACTGGCTGGGCTCTGGTGCACCGGGCACCCCACACATTTCATTTTGCATTATTAATATTTAAACCAAAGCAGCTGTTTGCACATACAGAGCCCAGAGCCTGCCCAGGGCTCCTGTGGAGAATCCTTTCTGGGATCAGACGCACCGGCTAGGAAGCCCATTGTTGACCTTCAGGACTTTGAATTTCCCCAAGTAGACATTCATTGATCAGGAATGGATGAGATTCCAGGGATATTTCTGAGCAAGAGGAACTGGTGCTTCGTCCACAAGAGCAGATTGTGATGATCTGCCTTCGCTGAAGTTCCCTGAGGGACTAAGAAGTAGGGCCCACCCTGAGCAGATTTTTGAGAAGGGTGGGGTGAAGGTATCTCTTTAGGCACCAACCTCCCTTCTGAGCCCTCTTCTGCCAAGCATTTTGCACCTTAGAGCCTGGAGTCCTCCCCCTGGGCATTTGCAAGTTAAAGCCTCGTCTCTACACCTGGCTGGGAGACTTGCCTGAGTCCCGCCCTGCAACCTGATGCACACAGGCTGCCTCGACTCTCGCCTTCAGCCGCATGCTCCAGAGTCTGCTCTCCATTTTCCAGACACACTGAATTCTGACCTTCCACAGATCACCTGCTATTTCTGTTTGCCTTTGAAATCTCAGGACAAAATCCACCTCTCCTCTGTTACCCCCACTCTCCACTAGGAAAATTCATTATTCTTCTCTCCTTCCATCATACTCTGTCCCCCTTTATTTTGACATATATCTCAGTATATTGCAAATCTGTTTCTATACCTGTACTTTCAATACACATCATGCTTTAGAGTATATTATGTAATTCTCACAACAATCCTCTGAGGTAGGTACCATTTTACAGATGACAGATCTCAGACTTGGAGATTCTGAATAGCTTACCTAAGGTTACATAGTTAGAAAGTATGTATTTCCTCTGCCACGCCAAAACTATGAGCTCCTCAAAAAAGGGGCCTTGTCTTCTTGTCTTATGCATTCAGGTCCTACCTAACACACTGTCTCATTATAAGTACTCAATAAGCATTTGTCAAAAAAAAATTTTTTTTGAGATGGAGTTTCACTCTTGTCACCCAGGCTGGAGTGCAGTGGTACGCAATCTCGGCTCACTGCAACCTCTGCAACCCAGGTTCAAGCAATTCTCCTGCCTCGGCCTCCCAAGTAGCTGGGATTACAAACATGTGCTATCACACCCAGCTAATTTTTGTAGTTTTAGTAGAGATGGGTTTCACCATGTTGGTCAGGCTGGTCTCAGACTCCTGATCTCAGGTGATCCACCTGCTGCAGCCTCCCAAAGTGCTGGGATTACAGGTGTGAGCCACCACATCCAGCCTCAAAGTAAAATTAAATAGAGCAAACAGAAATATTATCCCAGGTCGGGACCTGTTGAGATGCCCTCGTGTCACCATTTCTTTAGGCTACAGCCCCAACCCTGGCTCCTGGAGAAAGAGGAGTATACATGCAGCAGTCAGCCAGACCTGGATCCAAATTCCCATTCCACCTGAATTTAAACTAGCCATGTCTCTGTTTTTCCATTTGCAAACTGGTGAAAATAATAGTACCAGCCTTAATTATTACAACAACCAATTCAGTCCTGCCTGAGCCAGATTAGAGAAGAGAGGAGGAGGTCACGGCCCACAGCAAAATAGTAAGGATTACATGAAGTGATACATGGGGAGCATCTAGCCCAGTTCTTGCCACGTTTATAGACATACACGCTGATGTCTTGGGACACTGAAGTGCTTTGACAGCAACGATGATGACAATGTGTTAGATTGCCATTTAGTGCCCTATAGAGCTCCCTAAGCTTCTGCCACATGGATATCTTCCATTAGCCCTCACAACTATTATAAGCCTAGCATTACTGTCATGATCCTGTTCTAGACATCTGGAGCTATGTAACAAACCACCCCCAAAAAAGTAGTGGCTTAAGACAGTAACACTTGTTTTGCTCACAAATCTGCAATTCGGGTAGGGAGGGCTCAGTGGGAAAGCCCCTTCTCCCTCCTTAGTTCAGCACCAGCTGGGCCGGTAGAAGACTGAGGGCCAGAATCATCTGATGGCTCTCATGTGTCTGGCCGCCGATACTGGTTGTCGGCTGAGACTTGAGCTGGGACCCTCAGCCAGAACCTACGTATGCCCTCTCTGCGTGGCCTGGGCTTCCTCATAGTATGGTGGCCAAATTCCAGTTCTGGGGTTGGGGCAAGAGAAAGAGAGAGCATACCAGCAGAAGCCACATACCTTTTGTAACCTAGCCTAGGCAGGCATGTGGAGTCACCTCTGATGCATTTATTTGTTGAGGCAGTCACAAAGACCTGTCCAGATTCAAGGGGAGGGGATGTGGACTCCACCTCTCAATGGAAAGTGGCGAGGTTCTGGAAGAGCATGTGGGACTGAAAATACTGCTGTGGTCTTTTATGAAACACACATGGGGGAGAACACTGAGGCTCAGGAGGCTGTGACTGGCACAAGAGCACAGCACCCGCGAGTGACAGAACCAGAACATGAACCCAGGTCTTCTGACTCCAAACCCTGTACTTTTCCCACTGCACAACGGGATGTCCAATCCCACTGACTGGGGCTTCAGAAGGGTCCAGCCCCTCCCCACATCATGGGGCCTTTCAAAGCACCCCCCCACCCCCCCACACACACACACACCTGCCCATGGCCTGACTTAGTTCCAGCCGTCCTCCTCCCAACTGGGCCTGTTGAGAAGAGCTCCTGAGTGGGTTGGACCGACTCTGCTGCTTCACTGCCCAGGCCAAGCTGAGGGAGCCAGTGGGAAATGGGACCCACCAGGAGCTAGAACTAGGGAGGCCCAGTACTCGGGGGTGAGGGCTGGGCGGAATGACAGTCAGAACAGTGTCTGGGATGTATAATTCCAGACGACAGCAGGAGCTAAGAAGACTGTGGGTAATTTGGGAGAATTTTTGGAAAATGTGAGTGTGATGTCAGCCTCAGTGAAAGAGAGAGGAAGACTGAAAGGGGGCGGGGGGCTGTCCTGGGGGGCTGGCAGGGGAAGGCGAGGTGTAATGGAGGAAGGGTTTATTAGTCTAGAAAAGTTTAACTTGAAGCTCACAACCCCCGCCCCGCACCACCCCTGTGCCCAGTGCCAGGAAATCACACAGATGTGGTTACAACCCATGCTGGTGAGCCTTGGATGAATCCAGGGGAAGAGATGGGAATGTGCTGATTTCTTCCCAGATTGCTAACTGACCCAGCACAAAGCCTTTTGCCAGTCCAGAGCCGGAGCACTGAGGACCATGAAGGAGCCCTGAGAAATCCCTGCCCAGAGCCAGGAGCAGGAAGGAGGAGGCCGTAGAGGTCAGGGCTGGGGCAGTCTGAGCCTCAGGAGATTCTTTGGGGAATTTGGTTGGTCCCTCCAAGAGCGTTTTGGATTGACCTGTTAAGCTCCATCCTCAGAACTCTGTGCCATCCAGACATCCTGCCCAGAGGTTGCCTCTGGCCTGGAGTTCAGATTCATGTCTGAAGGCTCCACAGCCAGACCAGCTGTGATCATACTCTCCACTCTATTCTTTGTGACCTCAGGCAAGTTACTGAACCTCAAAAAGACTCAGTTTCCTCAGCTGTAAAATGGGAGCAATAATACCTACTCCAAAGAGCTGCTGTGAGCCTGAAATAAGATTGTACAGGTTAAACGCCTACCACAGGGTCCAGCACATAAGGATTCGGTAAATGGTCATCTATCTCCTACTTCCTTTTCTCTTCCATTCCTTTGCATAAACCCAGACACATGATTCATCCTAAACCTTGTTCAGTCCAGACTTACAGAGCCAAAAAGAGGCAAAGCTGATAAAGCACTGGAGCAGGGAGGATGGACAGGAGGATGCTTGTACTCTTAAATCTTACAGCCACTTTTTGCCTTCAGTGGTCCATGGTATGGGAGCCCTGGCAGAGCCACGGGAAAGCCCCCAGATCTGAGTGCCAGCCCCCACGGCGGGGAGGGAAGCTGGAGCTGGAGAGCTCCTCTGGTCACCTTGTGCTGTCTGTCCTTAGGGTCCAGTCAGTCCCAAAATCTTCAAACTTGCTACGCCATTAGGCCCCAGCAGGCAAGAAAGACTTGCCCTTAACCGGCAAGAAAGAAGCAGCTGGGCGCGGTGGCTCACACCTGTAATGCCAGCACTTTGGGAGGCCTAGAGGGTGGATCACGAGGTCAGGAGATCGAGACCAACCCGGCTAACACAGTGAAACCCTGTCTGTACTAAAAATACAAAACATTAGTCGGGCATGGTGGTGTGTGCCTGTAATCCCAGCTACTCAGGAGGCTGAGGCAGGAGAATCACTTGAACTTAAGAGGTGGAGGTTGTAGTGAGCAAAGATCACACCACTGTACTCCAGCCTGGGAGACAGAGTAAGAGTCCAAAGAAAAGAAAGAAAGGAAGAATGGACGGAAGGAAGGAGAGAGAGAGAGAGGGAAAGAAAGAAAGAAAGAAAGAGAGAGAAAGATGAAAGAAAGAAAGAAAGAGAGAGAGAGAAAGATGAAAGCAAGAAAGAGAAAGAAAAGAAAGAAAGAAAGAAAGAAAGAAAGAAAGAAAGAAAGAAAGCAAGCAAGCAGGCAGGCAAGCACAGGTACTAGGAGAGGGGCTGCTTTGTCCCACTGCAGGAGACGTGGCCCAGGGCTCTTTATGCCTCTGTCTCCTTGCCCAGAAAGTAGGGGGTTGAATGGAGGGTGCTCTGCCTGCCGGACATCCTGGAGTCACATTATCTCCCCACATCCCTCTCTATCCTCCTGCAACCCCCCTCCCAGCCCTTTTGACAAGGCCTCACACAGAGAAGCCATGTTTGCCACAAGGGAAGTCCTGGGCTGAGGCTTAGGAGAACTTTTCTAAAGTCCTTTCTGTGGCTCTGACTCAGGCCTCCAAGTTCCTCCTTCCTGAGCCAGGGCTGCGGTTTGAGTAGAGGGGACTGCAGCCCCTGACTTTCCTGGAGGACTCTGACGCTATTCTTACTCTTGTCTATTCTGGGTTTCCGTTCCTCTGGGGTGCTTGGAAGTCATAAGCCACCTCTCAACGTTCCTGTGTTAAAAATACTTTCCCCAGAACCTTAGGAATGAGAGTGAAATATAAACAACCTCAAATCTTATCAGTGGCTTTATTTGGAGACTTCTAGCAACCTGAAACACCCCACCCCCACCCCACACACCCCCAACCCCTTCTCCTCTCCTGGAAGCTCCAGCATCCTCCATTTCAGACCTGCCTGAGCCGGACTGGGCAAGGGAGGAGGTTATGGTCCATGGAAGAGTCATACCCTGAACTTTATGGGGTTTGCAGCGGCCAGGTGCACAGCCAGATCCCGCCTTTCTCAGCAACATCCAGAGAAATAAAATTCTGGCTCCATGAGGCAAGGAGGAAAGGGGGATGGGAAGACAAAAGGAAGAGAGAGAATAAAAGAGAGTTTTTGTAGAGGAGACAGAAGGTAGCCTCCAGGTAAGAGGAGAGGTTATGGGGAGGTTTCTCCTGTCCTATCCAATAAGTGACGGGGGATAGGAAGCTTCTGTGGGTTGACAGAGGGTTACTGACCATGGAAGCAGGTTTTAGGCAAATGTTAAGAGCTGAGTTGCATCTGAGAAGAGCCCATGGACCTTCCAGGGGCCATGGCTCACAGTCCTCCATCTGCAGAGGACTCGGCCAAAATCTTCCTTGGGAAACCCACTCCTGTCTTCTTCAACTCCAGATCTTCTGCTCCAGAGAGGAGCCTCTGGGGCAGCTAAAGCCGAACATTCCCTGGGCTCTTCCAGCCCCAGCATTTATCTTAGGGTTATTTTCACTCCCAAGAACAAAGAAGCTTTCTATTCAAGTGGTGAGAACCCACACCTCTGACAAGCCATAGGTCACCCTCAGGGAGGGCCAGAGCTGGCCAGCACGTGGGGCTGCTTCTCCGTCCCATCCACACCCTCAGAGTGGATGTGTCTGGCTCACCTCGGCTTGCAGTGGGATCCCAGGCAGAGGGCAGAAATTTTGTAGAACAAACTGGTTCTGAAAGCCAGAGGCCAAGACAGGGCAGGGATAGGAGGAGAGGGAGGATGACCGACTCTCTGGAAGAGTGAGGGCACCAAGGAGCCCTGCACAATCCTACTTAGATCCAAACTCTGTGACTTATTCCCCTTATACAAGACACATAATCATCCAAAGCAACTAGGGAGCTTTCAAAAATGGTAATAAACGAATGTGGTATATAACGGTCAACAGCACTAGAAAGATGTATAGTAGACTCAGCACTCCCAGTGACATGCACTGTAGCCAAGTTTCTTTTCCTTCAATAAATATATTTGAATACACTAGCATATATATAGATATACATGCATATAGATAGAAATGTATATATGTATATATATATGCATATGTATAAACTCTATCCATTTGTACACATCTGGTAAGACATTTAACATTGTTCTTCAATGTCCTTTTTATACTTAACCATATAATTTGTAAGTTATTCCATATGTGTACATATAGAACGGTGTCTCCTTTTTACTGACTTCTTAATATTCCATCGCATGGCTATCGGTAGGTATGTAGGTAATTTCCCATCTTTTTCCGTTAATGCTGCACTAAATAGAATGCGGTAACACGCTCTTTGATGCACATTCATGAATACTAGTAGGGTATATTTCTAGAAGGAGAACTGCCAGACAGATCAAAGGACATGCGCATGGGTATTTTTTTGTTTTGATTAATATGCTAAATTTCTCTCTATAGCTGTGGTATTTATTTACACAGACACCAACAATATATGAGACTGCCAGTCTCCGTACATCTTAGGCTAACATCTTGTTATACAGCTTTTTGATCCACATTAATTTGGTAGTCAAGAAAATAGCATTTTAGGCCAGGCACGGTGGCTCCTGCCTGTAATCCCAGCACTTTGGGAGGCTGAGGCAGGCTGATAACTTGAGGCCAGGAGTTTGAGATCAGCCTGGCCTACATGGCAAAACCCCATCTCTATTAAAAATACAAAAATTAGTCAGATGTGGTGGCATGTGCCTATGGCCCCAGCTACTTGGTGGGCTGAGGCGGGAAGATTGTTTGTGCCTGGGAGGCAGAAGTTGCAGTGAGCCAAGATCATACCACTGTACTCCAGCCTGGATGACAGAGCAAGACCCTATCTCAAAAAAATAAATAAATAAAAACAACATAGCATTTTATTGTGATTAAAACTTAGATTTCACTCATTACAAAAAAGGTTGGGAAACTTTGGAGGGTGTCTAAAAGTCATTTATACTTGCATTAGCTTTAAAAACAGGTCTTCAAAAATCAAAAGCCTAATTCAGTAAACCCCCAAATCAGTATTTTTTAAAAATGCTCAAGTGATTAAGGTAAATATTTCTTAAACAAAACACAAAAAGCACAAACCACAAAAGAAATGATTGATAAATTATACTTTGATTAAAATTTTAAATGTCTGTTCATTAAAAGAAACTACAAAGTCAAGCAATAGACTGGTAGAAAAATCTTTGTGAAATGTATGTTTCACAGAGAAGGCGTAACCAGAATATATATAGAAAGCTCCTACAAATCAACAAAAAAGAGAAAAAAAAAAGCAACCTATCTTTTTAGGTGGACTAAAGACATAAATAGACAATTCATAAATGAAGATATATGAATAACCAATACATATGTGAAAAGATGTTTCTTTTCGTTTTTCTTTTTTGAGATGGAATCTAGCTCTGTTGCCCAGGCTGGAGTGCATTGGTGCCATCTTGGCTCACTGCAACCTCCCCCTCCCGGGTTCAAGCCATTCTCCTGCCTCAGCCTCCCAAGTAGCTGGGATTACAGGCCCCCACCACCATACCCAGCTAATTCTTGTATTTTGAGTAGAGACAGGCTGGTCTTGAACTCCTGACCTCGTGATCCACCCACCTCAGCCTCCCAAAGTGCTGGAATTACAAGCTTGAGCCACTGTGCCCGGCCAGATGTTTATTTCATAACTCATCAGGGAAAGACAAATTAAAACCACAATAAGATACCACTACTGATGGTACACTGCTAAATATTTAATAACTAATACTTCAGGGAAAAATCCTGATTTGCAATATTTCTTTAGTGTGAAAGCTCCCATCATGGCCAACTTCAAGCCACCAGTGTGACATGACTGAATGCAGAATTGGGAAGGGATGTATATAATTGACTCTCAAGCCCCACAAGCTGGCTCCAGCGCATCACTGAGATCACTGCAAACCCACCATGAAGGCTAAAATAAAAAAGACTGACCATATCAAGCATTGACAAAAATGTAGAGCAAGGAGAATGCTAACACATGGCTAGTAAGAGTGTAAATCTGTTTAATCACACTGGAACACTATTTGGCAGAATCAACTAAGCCTATGATCCTATGACTGATCCTATGACCCTGGAGGCCCCACAGAAATGAACACGTATGTGTTGGTTATTTTATGTGTCAACTTGACTGGGCCACGAGGTACCCAGACATTTGTCCAAAGATTATTCTGGTGTGTCTGTGAGGGGTATCTGGACAAAAATAACATTTGAATTGGTAGACTGAATACAACAGATTGCCCTCCATGGCATGGGTGTTCCTCATCTAATCAATTGAGGACCTGAATAGAACAAAAAGACTGAATAAAAGAGAACTCCTTCTGCCTGACTATCTTGAGCAGGGACATTAGTTCTCTCTTACCTTTGGACTCATACTGAAACATCAGCTCTCTCTGGGTCTTGAGCCCGCAGGCACTCAGACTGACTACACCATCTGCTCTGCTAGGTCTCCAGCTTGCTGACTGCAGAGCTTGGGATTTGTCAGCCTCCATACTCATATGATCCAATTCATTATTTCATATATATATACACACACACACACACACATATATGTGTATATATATACGGAACACATATATGTGTGTATTTGTGTGTGTGTGTGTGTGTGTGTGTATATATATATCTCATACTGATCTATCTCTCTGGAGAACCCTGATTAATACAGCCAGGTATCCACCAAAAAAATATGTACATGAATGTTCTTAGCAGTTTTATTTGTAATAGTCAACCAACTGGAAACAATTCAAATGCCCATCAATAGTGCTACACAGTGCTAGATATCTACTATAGAATATGATATAGCAATAAAGAAAATAGGCTACAGATACACACAGCAACATGGATGAATCTCACAGACAAAAACATTGAAAGAAAAGGGCCAGACACAAAAGTTAGCCAGGTATGGTGGCACATGCACATATATATATATACACATACAAACTTTTAGAATAGATGAAATTCTTTTATTGCGAGATAAATTAGAATAGCAATTACCTTTGAGGGGGTTGATATAAACTAGGAGTACACATGAGGGAATGTTCTGCATATTGGAAATGTTCTGTATTTTGATATGGATAGTAGTTACAAGAGCATAACATTCTACCCAGCTATACACTTAAGATCTGTACCCCTTTACTGCTTATACTATATACACCAATAAAGTTGGTTGGGTTGTTTGTTTGTTTGTTTGTCTTTCTGGAGACAGGGTCTTGTTCTGCTGCCCATGCTGGAGTGCAGTGGTGCAACCATATCACAGCTCGCTGAAGCCTTGAACTCCTGTACTCAAGTAATCCTCCCACATCAGCCTCCAAAGTAGCTGGGACTATAGGCATTTGCCACCACACCTGGCCAATTTTTTTGTTTGTTTATTTGTTTGTTTGTTTTGTTGTTGTTGAGACAGGATCTTTTTTTGTTACTCAGGCTGGTCTCAAATTCCTGGACTCAGGTGATCCTCCCACCTTCACCTCCCAAAGTGCCAGGACTTACAGGCATGAGCCACTGCACCAAATATAATTTTTTAAAATAAAAATACGTTTTTAAAACTACCAGGTTTTTCTGATGATCAGCCTAGGACAGGAAACATTGGACTTGGCAATCTGAAAGTTCTCTTAAAGCTAACTTTCCGTGAATATGAGATGAAGCAGACAGAATGGGGCCAGAGCAAAGGCAAGAAGAGGAAGCACAGAGTAGACACAAAGGCTAAAATCGGAAAGAAAAGGAAACTTACAGAAAACACATTAACTCACCTGCTATGGGCAAGGCACAATGCTCAATAGCCAGAAGGTTAAAAATGAGCAAAGAGAAGCCCCTACCCACAAGGAGCTTGCCTTCCTGTAGGGAACAAAATTCTATACTTCAAAGTACAGCGTAGTAATCGCTGAAAACCAGAGGCCCCAACAGGAAGCTCCACAAGTGGAAAATGGCATTCGGTTGGGCATGGGGATGATCTGGAAAGAATCCACAGTGGAGCAGGCACTTTAACCCAGCCTTGAAGGATAGGTAGAATTCTGCTGGAGAGAGACAGCTGGAAGTAGACGTGTATTAATTCCTTCTCACACTGCTATAAAGAAATACATAAGACTGGTTAATTTATAAAGGAAAGAGTTTTAATTGACTGACAGTTCCACTTGGCTGGGAGACCTCAGGAAACGTACTACCTTGGAGGAAGGCAAGGGGAAACAAGGACTTCCTTCACATTTGGGCAGGAAAGAGAAGAGAGAGAAAAGGGCAACGACTCCCTTATAAAACCATCAGATCCAGCGAGAACTCACTCACCACAAGAATATCACGGAGGAGACCACCCCCACCATGATCCATTCACCTCCCTCCCAGGTCCCTCCCTCAACATGTGGGAATTATGTGGATTACAATTCAAGATGAGATTTGGGTGGGGACACACCCAGACCATATCAACATTGATTGAGGATCCTTTATAAGTGGAATTTAAACTGGCCAATGCCTAGGGCCAGTGTAACCCTTTAAAATAGAAACTCACCAAACTCACCACAAGATGGATGAATAATCCACCCTAGAAGTGGCTAGCAGATGCAGAATGAATTCCAAATCCTACCAAGGGACTAGAGGTTTCCCAAGGAACCAAAAAAGAGACAATGTCCTCAGTGCTTCTCAGCACAGAGGGTAAAATATAATAATTTGTTGTTATCCTTAAAGAATAGAGAGAAAACTGCATGGAGACTGTAGGCAATCAGACCAGGCCAACCAGAACATGAACAAGGAAAACAGCAGTGACAAGGCAAAGGATGGGACACAATAGAGTTAGCACCAATAGACTATGACCAGAATATTGCTCTCTGAGGGTTGAGACTGTGTCTTGCTCATCAGTGAATTTCTGGGACCTAGCATAGGGCAGGGCACATAATACCTACACAATAATGTTTGTTGAATGCATTAAGTAGCTGAGGAACAGAAAAGAGACAAAGGGGACACCCGTTCCCCAGGTTTAAAATATGCATGACTAGGAAAATGGGAAGTTGGGAGCAGACAGTTTGCAGAGGAGAGAAGATTATGGGTGGACAGTTACAGAAGCAAGACTGGAGCTTGGACCAGAAATCCCACTAGCAATTCTACAGTTGAAGTCATCCTCCAAGAAATGACTGCTGAAGCTATCTGAGTAGATGGCAGAGGCAAGGGAGAGAATGGAGAGAAGAAAGCTGAATTTGAGCGTGAGAAACTACAGAGGGCAGCAAGAATGAGAGAATAATCAGGAAAGTGGAGCATCAGCAAAGTCAATGGAAGAGCTTTAAGAGGAAGGCCTTCTCAGTTAATTCTATTTGAGAAATGATAGTTGTGTCTCTGCTCCCTAAGGAATCCAGAGACAGAAAAGCTTAGTAGACAAAGTATGAACTTGAAAGAGAAACAGGCAAGCCTTGGGTCCAAACACAGCCCTGTGCCATTTAATAGTGAAATCTTAAGCAAGTTACTTAAACTTCCATTTCCCAATTGGTTGGGTCTTCTGTTTTCCAACTGGTTAAAAGTGGGAGTTAATATGATCTATATCCAGGCTGCTGAAAGGATAAAGTAAAGGTATATGAAAATCAATGAAATATATGAAAATGCCCAGCACAGAGATTGGAACATAGTAGGCACTTGGTTCTTATTCATTCCCCTTTCCTTCCCTACTGTGTGCTAGGATGTGACATTTGGGGAAAATGATACTGAACAAGTTACACTTGAAATGCAATGAAGGGGAGGAGATACAAGAGTATGCATGGACCATGCATGAGGGCTGAGCGAACCATTGCATGCTGGTCAACCCAACCTGATAAAGCTGTCCCAGGTGCTTCAATTAGTAAGATGTGAGTGACCCTGCAAAGAGCTGTTTTAATAGAATGGGGACAGGGTGGGGTGAGAGAGCAGAGGCAGCGACCGTTTCTTGGGCAGCAGGAGGACTAGCCACTGAAGAAGTAACTGCAAAGACAGAATTGTGCATAGGTTGGGAGCAAGCTCAATGTGCATGTGTGCAAAGGAACCAGGAGGGAAGGAAAGATGGAGGATGCAAGGGAGAAAGGGGCTAGTTAATGAAGGGCAAGTCACCCGCAGAGGCAGTGAAATAAAATCAAGAAAATCAAGGAAGCACTCAAACCCAAGGCTGCTCCAGGTTTCATGACTTGGGCCTGTTGTTGGTATAACCTGAGGGGTGGTCTTTAAGAAAAAGAAGGCAAGTTTATGAATACAAAATTAGATAGAACTGTGTATTTTTTTAGAATAAGGAAATCATTCACAACATTTTTTTAAGTAAATTTTTAAAATGTTTAAGCTGATCAATACCACAAACATCACAAAACCCAGAAAAATTGCATGGTTATTAATTAACTTCCTGACATACCTCTGTAATACTTTCAGAGAAAAATGTATTTGTTTTGCTGTGTACACTTTTATGGATTCCTCTTACATCAAAGGTTTTGTGGTATCATTTTTTATAGAAGGTATAGAAAAATAACTCAGGCCCGGCACCGTGGCTTACGCCTTTAATCTCAGCACTTTGGGAGGCCGAGGCGGGTGGATCATCTCAGGTCAGGAGTTCGAGACCAGCCTGGCCAACATGGTGCAACCTTGTAGCTATTAAAAATACAAAAATTAGCTGGGCATGGTAGCACTTGCCTGTAATCTGAACTACACTGGAGGCTGAGGCAGGAGAATCGCTTGAACCTGGGAGGCAGAGGTTGCAGTGAGCCAAGATCACACCATTGCACTCTAGCCTGGGCAACAAAAATCAAACTCCATCTCAAAAAAAAAAAAAAGAAAAAGAAAAATAACTTTCCTCTAGCATGCTTGATCAAAATTTATTTTC
Organism: Cacajao melanocephalus; assembly: GCA_963573385.1. Lineage (NCBI taxonomy): Eukaryota > Metazoa > Chordata > Mammalia > Primates > Pitheciidae > Cacajao > Cacajao melanocephalus. The sequence continues at coordinate 63,518 of CAUYLG010040792.1, forward strand.
TATTACTGATGGTTCGGAAAAACTTCTTTCAGCTTCATACCTTGATATTGGTAATACATAACATTTTAGGATTGTCATATTTGGGGAAACACTATGGAGGTCCTTTCATGTATGAGCTATAGTATTTCAGGACATGTCAAGTTTTCTTGCACAGTGACTCATCTGAAAAATTATTTAATTGACAAGTCATTAGTTTATTGATGTTCTCATTGTAGTAGTTTATTATGAGTTTTATATTATCTTTCTGCCCGTATTTCATCTCAAACAAGCAAAAAATTTAATATTGTTTATATGATTCAGTGATAACTTGAAAATTATAAACATGTGACTTTATAGGTAAGCATTCTAGCTGTGTGCAGGATTGTTGTAAATGTGTGCCCTATAAACTCATGAATTCTGACTAAATCATACTTCACATCAAGAAAAAAATGTTTGATACATTTATAATTGAGTATATTCCTGGCAGGAAAGAATTATTATTTTGACTTGGCATTGATAAAAAACAATGACTTACAGTTTTACATTTCTGATGAAAAAAAAATTCCTGGACTAGCTTACGGTTCTGGAGAGAGTTGACAGCCCCCAAAATGATATGTCCATATCTTAACTGCATCAACACGTGAATTTGATCTCATTTGGGAAAAGCGTCTCTGCAGATGTAATTAAGGACCTTGAGATCATCCTGGATTGTCCAGATGAGCTCTAAATCTAATGACCAGCATCTTTAGAAGAAACAGAAGAGGAGACACAAATGTGAAGGAGACACAAATGTGAAGGAGACAGCTATGTGAAGATGGAGGCAGAGACTGGGGCTACACAGCCATGAACCAGAAACTCCCAGTTACCAAACGCTGAACAAGAAGAGGAAGGATTCTTCCCCAGAGCCTTTGAGAGGAGTGCAGTCCTGTCAACACATTGATTTCAGACTCTTGGACTCCATAACTACGAAAGAATGTCTTTCTGTTGTTTTAAACCATTCAGTTTGCGGTAATTTGTTACAGAGGCCCTAGGAAAGAAACTAATACCAGTTCTATACATTCCAAACCTGGTCTCCCTTCCACTACCCAAATAATGGGGTTGCAAAAAGACACACGCACAATGTGAAATGCCCTCCAACCATGTACCTCTTTATGCCAGGTAGTGCAGAGAAGGTCCCACAGGCTTTTCCCATTATGGATGACCAGCAACAACTTAAATACCCATTAAACTGACTGCAGGCCACACAAATACATCTCACTAAACTCAGATTAAAAGCATCCCACACTCAGCTTCCCCTTAGTGGATCCCAAAAAATCCTCTTACTCCCTCCAAGGTCACTCAACACAAGCAGAAATCTGAAGGCAAGGAAATCAGAGTGGAAAGAGATAAACATCTTAGCAGTCATGGTTAAAATATCTGACTTCTGGGCGGGGCGTGGTGGTTCACACCTGTACACTTTGGGAGGCCAAGGCCAGCAGATCACTTGAGGGCAGGAGTTTGAGACTAGCCTGGCCAATGTGGCAAAATCCTATCTCTACTAAAAATACAAAAATTACCCGGGCATGGTGGTACACATCGGTAATCTCAGCTACTCAGGAGGCTGAGGCATAAGAATCGCTTGAACCTGGGAGGCAGGGGTTACAGTGAGCTGAGATCATGCCACTGTATTCCAGCCTGGGCAACAGAGAAAGACTGTCTCAAAAAAAGATATATACACACAAAAATACACATATATAAATATATGTATATATACATTTATACATATATAATATATATAATATATACATATATTTATATAAATGTACACATAATATATAAATATATACACATATTTATATATGCGTATGTGTATATACATACACACACACACACACACACACACATATCTGACTTCAGTAACTTTGCTAAAACATATCACCCCTAGGATGCAATACTAGGATTCTTACCCTCAGGTCCTTGGAGGGGATTTAAACAAGTGAGGGGCTCTGAGCTTCAACTCGTTGACTTCATGATAATAATCTCTGAGTCAGACTCCAGCAAGAAGGACCACATCTTTCCCTGGGATCTAAAACTTATGGCCAACCAGGATGCCTTCCAGTGGACTCATTTTCTAGAAGGAAAATGATTCTGATCAGTATGAATAGTTCCGATGGAGACAAGAGCACAGGAAAAGTTGGGACAAGAAAAAAAATTCTGAAGGGAGCACAAAGGGCCTCTTTAATTACATTTAGAAGAAGGAAGGTGTGGACCCACTCTTGAGGCTGAAATTGGAGCAGAGAAGAGGTATCAGTAGTCATGAAAGGAAGCGGACAATGTCAAATCCGATTTTGCTTCCATATTCTAGGAAAGATGGAAAATCAGAAAGAGCAAATATTGTCAGTTGGTTCGGAAGCTGGAGTTACATAACTAAATTCCTTGAGTCTGAGGCTTTTCTAAACATGGGTCCCTTGGCTCATGTCTTATATCCTAGGGACCCCCAAGAACTTATCAGTGAAATAGATCAGTAACTTCAATGCATTGTGAATGTTGGGAGAGATGCCGGAATTCTATAGCTAAGCAGACATTGTTAGGACTTGTCCAGACAGAAGAAGCAGATCTGGTAACTGTAGACTATCAATCTCAGGCAAGATTCTGGAACAGATTGTGTGTGTGTGCGTGTGTGTGTGTGTGTGTGTGTAAGTTTCCACAATATCCTCGGGTTCCTAAAGAAGTCTGTGACCCCTAAAATGGCTAAAACCCACAGGCAAAAGATTTTATTTGGGGAAAAAAACATTTAATCCTCGGGCAGGCTTTTCTAATTCCTTCCTTTCACAGGTGGGGAAACTGAGGACAGAGGGTGAAAAGGGCTTGCTCAAGGTCATACAGCAAGGCGGTACAACAGTCAGAACCAACACACAGGTCTTCAGACTCCCAGCCCAAGGTTTGTTCTTTCCTCAGTCTCTCACTGCCTCCTGTCACACCACCTTCCCTTTACATATAAATCATCGCTAGCATTTTAAAAATCCTTTCACTCTTCATCGAAAGGTACCAAGAGATGCCCATGGGAGCAGGGTGTGATTCATGAGCTCTTTGTGCACACCTGTCCCACTCCTCAGAAGGGTCTCACAGATCCTGAGCACAGCACTCAAACCAGAAGGAATCCCTCTGGATTTAGCAATCTTCAGCCACTCCCTGGAAAATGAGGAATAGAGCCTAGGTATGTGGGAAAACCATGATAGGCGCCTGAAAGCCAAGGCACTGCTAGGGGAAACAGGTAAGCTTCCCTTTATGTGTTCTGTTTGTCAGTGATGTTGAGGAAACATTTTAAGCTTCCAACCCTGCAGCTGTAATGTACTTCGGAGTGTTGCACACTCCCAACACCACCTAGATATGGTTACTTGTTAGGTTTACTGAATTCAACACTAGTGAAAGAAAAGGGAGCAAATAAAAATTCACAGAGGTGTTTAAAGTATGGAGGAGCTGAAGCTGCTCTATGAAATGACCTAAGTCTTAATAAAATAGGTGTAACTGCATTAGCCTGAGGGTCTGGTCTTTCCTGATCTTCCCTCTTTCAACCGACATTGACCTTGCATCCATTCTCTTCCAGTCCCTGTGCTAGGTTCTGGGGATACAGTATGAATAAGACATTGTCCTTACATCTAATCTGTAAACAAAGACATGCAATGCAAAGTCACAAGGGCTGGATCTGAGACCTGAGGGGACCTTGTAGACACATGTGAGGGGACATTCCAGGCTGATAAGTGGCATTTGCAAAGCTATGGAGGCATGTCAAGTTGGGGCTTAGGGTAGCATCAGTGTGACTAGAGTGTGGGGAACAGTGGGCTTGGCAGGAGCAAAAACTCAAGAGGCAACATTCAGACTATGGCAATGTCTGCAGTGGTGGGCAATGGGCTGCGGACATGTGGGTTCTTTATCTGGGTCTGCCTAGTGTGCTTTTGCAGAAATAGCCCAGAAAGGCGCTGAGATACTGCCTGTCTGGCCCCTCATGGAGAGAGAGGACTGGAATCAGTTTATTGCCATTCTCGGGTATTTCTTCAAAGTCCCTGAAGGGAGCAAACTGGTCATCTGGACACCAGGTACAAGGACAGGAGGAGTTTGTGTCTGGCCATGAATGCTCCCGGGGACCCAGCAGGCCCACTCTTTGCCTCAGATCCTGCGACTGAGTCCTTCAGTCCTACCCCAACTTCCTGGCAGTGGAGGAGGGTAGACAAACATCTGAATCCACTGCTGCCTTCACCTGCCCTCTTGCCTCCATGGGAGCCAGAAAAACCCCAATGTTGGGTCTTGCCAAGCCTCCCACAAGGCTGCCGTGGAGTTAATATGTGGCATCAAAACCCCAAACAACCCCAGAGGGAAAACAGCATGCCCTTGCCTCATTCAGCCCAAAACTGCACGGCAGGACCAAGGGTTTGGCCCCATAAGAACAAACATTGAGAGATGGTGTATTGGTCTGTTCTCATGCTGCTATGAAGAACTGCCCAAGACGGGGTAATTTATAAAGAGGCTTAATTGACTCACAGTTCCACAGGGCTGGGGAGGCCTCAGGAAGCTTAGAATCACAGTGGAAGGGGAAGCAAACACCTTCTTCTTCACATAGTGGCAGGAAGGAGAATGTAAAGCAAAAGGGAGAAAAGCCCCTTATAAAACCACCGGATCTTGTGAGACCTCACTCACTATCCCAAGAACAGCATGAGAGTAACCACCTCCATGATTAAATTGCCCCCACCAGGTCCCTCCCACAAGACTTGGGGATTATGGGAACTACCATTCAAGTTGAGATTTGGGTGGGGACACAGCCAAACCATATCAGGTGGCAAAACCCCCAAATGGAGTTTCCCCACCAATGAGCATCCAAGAGCCCAACAAAGAACCTGATCCATCTCTAACGCTGACCCCAACAGCAACCACACGCTGACCCCAGACCCACATGGAACCCTAATCCAACCTAACCCTAACCCTACCTGACCCTTACCCTCTTAATACCATAGCAATCTGAATCCAAGCCTCAGCCTCACTAACCCAGTGCTCATCCTGAAAAAAATAACTGAAATAACTCCAACACCAACATCCACTCCAGTAAATCCTAGATTGCCCTCAGCCCTAATTTTAACTCCAATCCCAACCTCACCCTAGGTCAAAGGAAATACAGAAGGGAAGGTCTCTGGGGAGAGAAGCGCTGCTGCCCCACAGTCTGGTGGTCTTGACCGACAGCTGTCTGCCATATGTAGCTTGAAATGTACCTGGAACAATTGTCCTTTGGGTTTAAAATCAGATAGAAGACTACTGCCATTATTAAAGGATTTAATACACAGAAATCTGTTTGGAAAGAACCAGACCTTAGAAGTTCATAGCTGAGAAACAGAGGCATTTGAGTTATTTCCTCTGTGAATAGCAGACGGGGATGGAAGCCCTTAAGAAACCCTTCTCCTCCAACCCCTGATCTGCAGGAGTCATTAGGAAATGGGATTATCTTCAGTTTATAAATGATGAATAATTGCCAGCTTCTAAGCAGAGAGAGGAAGGGGGTACTGTGTCACAGACAGGAGAATCCAAAGGGAGAAGCTAGATTTTTAAAAGAGACACCAGCATGTTTAATTCTTACCATTCAGCCTCCTCCTGAGCCTAGCAGGCTGGTGCTGGGTGCCTAGCAGGCTGGTGCTGGGTGCCCAGCCTGTGGCCCACAGGGTAAGTAAGGGCTCCTAAGCCTGGCTCAGAGCGTGAGACCCCAGGGTAAGTCCCAGATTTGCACCCTGCTGGAGAAGGCAGAGGTCAGCCTGGAAATGTGACACCAAACTGGGCTGTCAATCAAAGAGAAGACAAATAACAGAGGCTGAGACACAAAGCCCAAAGGCAGAATGGCAGGAGCCCGCGAGGGCCAGAAGGAGAAACAGCAACAGCGGTTTGGGGCAGGAAAATGGGGTGGGGGAAGGCAAGCAGTCTGAATTCAACCCAAGAGTCCACGGCAGCACCACAAGAGCTCTCACACAATCACAGCACAAGTGCTCATGGAAAAGTCAGATTCCTTTTTTAATAACCCCTTTCTCAGACTCAAACAATTTAGAAGATTTAGAAAGTACACAAAGTGTACAGAAGCCAAGTAAAATGAACTACAACCCTTGACTTGAGTGGTAGTCATTTAAAGAGGCAGGACATTACTGACTTAATTGTTTCAAGAATTTATCCCTTTACCCTCTAGCTTCAGTTACTAACATCTGAAAGAAAAAAAAAATCCTGCTCTTTTTCTTTGTCGAAGAGGACAAAGCCTCCTGAAAGGAAATCAAGGCTACAGCTGATGCTAACAGACCAGATTCTGTTTCCTGAACTGCAGAAAGGTGGGGGCAGCTGTTCATTCAAAAAAGGGTTATTGATCATCTCCTGCGTCTGGCACTGTGCTAGGCCCTGGGTTCCAGCACAGCAGATGCCATCCCTTCCCGTGGGGCACTTAGGCCTTCTGCAAAGGCTGCCGTGGTCCCTGAGGTCATTCCTACAGCACATCTCTGACATACTCATGTGCACTCTCACACACCCCCACACACCACAGCCTCACGCACAACTCACATACTCGAATACACCGTCATTCACAGATATTCCCACTCACACCCCCGTATATCCACATCACATCACAGACATAACTGACACAGACCACACACTCACATGCATGCACTCACCACACACACACGCCTACAACATGCTGTCACACATGCAGTAACTGCTAAACACACACGAAGCAGTTATCTCCTCCTTCCTTTGTACTCCCTTAGCTCCTGTGTAAAGTTAGCTGTGGCATTTACCAGACTGTAATGTGATCAATTGCATCATGCCCCTCCTCCACCTCTGTCTCAACCTGGAAACTTCCTAAGTTCATTTCTATAAGCCCATCTTCCTGCTAAGTGCCTGCCGCATAGCAGGTGCTCAGTTACGTTCACTGAGTGAACTTTGAATGCCACAGCTATGAACTTTGGTCCAAGGAGCAAGTCTCACCCTCTCCCCACTGGCTGGAGTTAGAATTAAGACGGAAAATATCTAAGGGAGTCCATCAGCAAAATGCCAGGTTCTATGACAAAGTTCTCCCAGCTCAGCTCTGCAGCACCCAGTGATCCTTCCTGCTTGTCCCACTTGTTGGAGGGAAGCCAGTGACCTTGTGAGAAGAGGCAGAATAGACTGTCAGATCTGCATGGTGGTCTCAAGGTCCCTACCCGATTCTCCCATTTCTCCCTTTTTCCTTTCACAATATTACTCCCCAGTAAACCTTTGGCACACAAAGAAGGAGTGGGAAGGAAAGGGGGAGGAGGAGCATGAAAGAATAGCTGCATCTCCACAGCACGTGCCCATTAGTGAGAGCCACATGCCTAGGTCTGACCTTCAGCTTCAAGGAGCCAAAATCTGATTTCTCAGCCCTCTGAAGGTTGAGGAGGTGTCAGGCTACTGAGATGTGCTCACCAGTTACATACAGGATGGTAGGTAGACTGAGCAGCTGATAAATCTCAGGAGAGAGGGGGGAGGGGAGAGGAGGGGAGGGGAAGGGAGGGAAGGGAAGTGAGTAGGGGAAGGGGTGAGGGGGAAAGGAGGACAGCAGAGGGGGGAGAGGAGGGCAAGGGAGGGGAGGGAAGGGAAGGAGAAGAGGAGGGGAGGGAAGGGGAAGAGGGCAATGGAGAGGAGGGGAGGGCAAGAGGAGGGCAGAGGAGGGGAGAGAAAGAGGAGGGCAGGTGAGGTGAGGGGAGGGAAGGGAGGATGGGAGGAGAGTGGAGGGGAGCAAAGCGGAGGGGAGGGAGAAGGGGAGGGGAGGGGAGCAGAGGGGAGGAGAGGGAGAACTGGAGAGGAGAGAAGGGGAGGGGAGAGGAGGAGAAGGAAGGGGAGGGGAGGGAAAGGCCCCAGATGCACCCTAGAGCACTTATTCCATCTGGACTCTGAAGCAGCAGCCCAATACCTGGGGCTGCTATGCCCACAAACTTCTAGCGTCAGGTCAGCGCCAGGCCATGCCCAGGCCAGATGGAATGCCAGCATAACTTCGGAACCACCCACCCCTTCCCTGTGGCAGTATCTGTTGGGTTTGGCCATCGGTAGCCATCCCTGATGCGCTGCTGAGGTTGTGTGACACCTGCCCACACACAAACTCCCACCCCTCCCAGGCACCTTCGCACCCGAGCACAGCCCTAAGAAGCAGCTCCTATTCCAACATCACACTTAGGAACTTGACCCTGTCCCCAGGCTCAGCTTCCAGAGACCAGGACTTGCCCATCTCCCCCTCCCCCACCACAATACACCACTACTGAGTCCTCTCTTTTCTTTCTGTAAGAAGGCAGCAGCAGGCAGGACCTTCTAGCCTTTGGGGCTGTTTCCCCACCACCAGGCTGAGAGCTGACTCCACCTGGGGACCCATTAGCATTCTGAAGGTTCTCATTCCCATAGCATCCTGCCCTGGGATTGTCCTCTTCCTTAAGGCATTAGCACCTTCCCTTCCCCTTTCTCACCCAGCCTCCTGGCCTGGGGTCAGCCTTCAATCCACACAGTGCCTGGGGTAGAGCCTAGAGGCCTGGTCACACTTCCCCAGCACGTTTCACAGCCCATCTCTTCCTGTTGGACGTCCTGAAGTCCTGAGCCCCTCCCATCTTTTCTCCCTCCCTGCACAAGAGGTGTTCCCATAATCAGTAGGCATCAGTCGGCTCTAATCAACCCCCTATTTTGACTATTTTAGCAGCAATAAAAGGGCCATAAAGTGCAAGTCAGTGGGCCCTCTAGGAGCATGGTGCTCCTTCACTGTGATATAATGAAAAACACCAAGTGCTTCCTCGAGCCCTAAGTGACAGCCCTGGCCGCAGAGCTATTGGGGGAAGCCTAATTATGCTATAAATTAAAGGGCTTTTTTTTTTACCCAACATTATGACCTTTAATAAGATTGTTTTTACAACCGGCTGTCAATAAATCATCCAGGAGCACCAGTGAGAAGCATTCTCTGAGAACTTCTGCGAATTTCATTAGCTGCAGTTTATTTGGTTTTGGTGAGCTATGATGTTTTTTAAATCTCAAATTAAAGGCTCTGAACCATAAAAGCTAATTCAGAAAAGTTCCCATTTCAGCCTCTGAAAACAAGCCCCCCTAATTGCAGAAATTAGCTGCGATGTGGCCAGACCAGGAGGTCATTAGCTGGGAAGCGATGACAAGCCACAGAACCTGAAGGTGACAGTCCCAGGGTGGACAGCTGGCCCCACCATGGCCAGGCCCTGGGAGGTCACAGCCCTGAGGACTGCTGAACTCAAGAGAGACAGGCCAACTCACAAGCTCGGGCTGAAAGCGGCTAGCCCTCCACCTGAGCCCATGTCCTTGGCCAACAGATTCAAGAGTCCCACAAAACTGTTCAAAGTATGCCTTGGAACTTCCAGCCTCCAGCTTTCTCAGAGTCCCTCTCTGGTCCTCCTCAGAACAGTGACACTGCATGTGTGTTACAGTCTTTCTGAAATACATAACAGGCGACAGATGAAGACTGTGATGTAAAAATAGTATATTCAGAGGTGTGGGCTACGACGATAAAGTCCACAGAGTCGGTGCAGACACAGCCAACAGAAGCAAAGAAGATGAGGTGACGGTAGTTGCCCACCTTCTAAGAGAGTAAGCGGGCCGGGAATATACAATGCAGCAGCTAACGTGCTGGTGCAGGCCAATATAAGGAGGCCTGGATTTAAATTCCAGCCCAACTATGAATTCTGGAAACTTGGGAATGTACAGATTACGAAGCCAGACAGACCTCGTTCAAATACTGGCTTCAACTCTTGCTAGCTGAGTGGCCTAAGGCAAGTTACTTCATCTTTCTGGACCTCAGTTTCCTCATCTGAAAAATGGGGACATTAGTACTTCCCCCAGAGGGTTGTGGTGACGGTGAGCGAGCTGAAGCTATGAATCACGGGGCACAGTGCTGGCTTCTGTAAGCTCTCAATTAACATCAGCTGGTAACAATCATAGTAAGAGGGGTGATTGGATTTACCTCCCCGGGCCTCAACTTTATCATCTGATTTCAACTTTATCAAATGATTTCTAAAGCCACTTGCATCACTGTACAGAAGTGATTCTGAGAGATATAAACTCCACTGCTTAAACCTGCCAGAGGCCTCACATTGGCCACAGGATTCAGTCTAAGCTCCTTGGAAACAGCCTGCCTGGTTGGGTCCCTGACTGCCCCTCCAGGTCCATCTCCTGCCAGTTGCAGTCAACAGAACAAGCGCTCACAATACCCTCTACCTCTGGGCCTGGGCACAGTCTCCCCCCAGCTAGAATGATACCCTCCAGAGCCTCTCCACCTGGCTCATTCCTACTCTTTCTTCCAGCATCTAGAGTCACTTCTCCCAGGAGCCTTTCCTAGCGCCCCATCCCCACCCCTTCACTCCCACACGTGCCGCTCTAATACCTGCTATTCCTGCTATTAGAGACCTCATCACCCTGCACTGACCACTTTGTCTAACCCACTGTCCCCACCAAAGCAGGCAGCATAGACCGTGTCTGCTCTGGTCTCCTTGGATCCTCTAAGTCAATACTGTCCTTGGCATATGGTATATGCTTAAAATATCTACCGAAGGAATGTTAAATGACACAGCATTTAGAGACATGTTATATGGGGGAAAAAAAAACTATACGCGGAAATAGAATTCGTTATTTTGTCAGCAATTATTTGATTTGTAACTAGAAGTTGAGTTCTTTCTTTTAATTGATTATACTTCTTACTGTGGCCTTAACCATTTGACCCTCGTCTCCTTTTTCCTCAAGAATGAGGCAGAGGAAAAGAGGAAAAACTAAAGAAGGGACTAAATAAGGCAAGGCTGGCTCAGAAGAGACTGACTTTGAGGGCTAAGAGAAACTGAGGCTGGGACCCAGTAGGATCCTCTTTACCACGCCTCCAAGTCCTCCCTCCACATTCTCCCATCTGCCCAGCTTCCACAGCTCAGGGGTCTTTTCTCCTAGGGCAGAAACATGAGTGGCTCTAAAATTTCCCAATGAAAACCATCCATGAAGGTGTGCGTGGGAAATGAAACGCCAGCCCGTGGGCATCAGCAACTGTGAAGAAAGCTTGGCATCCACACTCACCTGGGCTTCCTTTGGTTTGCCTCATTAATCAGCTCCCCAGGTCATCCGTGCGTCTCGCCTCAGGCTCACAGGTCTGGTTTTTGTATAATACACATTTCCCCCAGTTTTTATTTCATCTGTTTTTTTCAAGCAGCCTTTCCATTATTTCTGAACATTTGAGTTAAAAAAATGTAAATTACAGACGCCTGCGGATTGACGTAATGTGAAAAGAAGGCGGCTGTTTCCCCTTCCTCCAAACAGGGAACATGGTTTTTCAAACTAATAAACCCCTTAAACTTCATGAAGCCCATTTCGACCTTTTTAAATGGCTACTTTCAGATTGGGAAGGGGAAAGGCAGCAGCAGGAGAAAGTATTGGGGGCCGTGTCATGGCGGGAGAGGGAATGATCCCAGCTCGTGCAGGTAGAGTCTGTCCCTTCCCTCAGTAGGAGGTTGCAGCCAACAAGAGCCTGGCCATGCTGAGCCTGGGAGGGGAAAGCCCACAGCATGGGGACAGGCCTCGGAAGTCCTGGTCGGAGGAGAGGCTGAGCAGATGCGGGAGAGAGGAATTTTGCGGTACGGGGGTTCTGGAGAAGGTGAGAGCAGAGGAATCAAGAGGGAAATCGTAGGAATCCGCTTTGACCCTGTGGCTGGGATTGTGGGTGGGAGGGCATTGGTTGAAGCTACCTGGGAGGCAGAGCCAATATTGCCTGCCTTCTCTAAAAGCAGGAATTGCATATGGAGGAGACCATGCAGTTGGGGTTAGGCACCGTGGGGAGGTCTGAAATAGAGCCGTGAAAAGCTCAAGGAAACAACCAAAGTTGAAGGACTAATCGACCTCTCATGTACAAGACTCTTCTGTTTTGAACACTGACAGAGAGGAAGGGCTCACTCTAGTGATAGAGTCAAGAGTCACTTTCCTCATTCCAGAGGGCTCTGGCTGACTGTCTACCTAAGCATTGGGTCCTATTCTGCCTACAGCCCTGAACCAAGCAGGGAGCAAGACACATAGAAATATTTATTGAATGACTGAATGAGCTAATACATGAATGGATGAATGAACAAATGGAATAAGCAGTTTCTAAACAACTGGAATCCTTTTGGCATTAAGTATGGGTGCCTTTTCTCCAAGAACATCAAGATTTATACCCCAAAACACAGGGCTGCCATGTACAGTTGTACAGGTACTAGGGATCCAGATAAGTTTTTTTCTTCCTCCTTTCAAAGTAGCCTGTTATTCAGGAAGCAAAGCATTCTAATAACAATTAAGGAGTCTCTCTCTTGCTTTGTCTATCTCCAGGGTTCAACCGGCTGCGATCTGAAAATTAGAGACGGCAGAAGGGACAGCAAAGTCCACTTGGAAACTCCCTAGGGAGAAGCTGGCAGGGACAACCCTGTGCCTCCCTCATGAGTTGATGATCCTTGCTGTTTAGAGGCTGAAAACAGGTCTTTGGAGTTTCTGGCTTTTCCTCCAGCAAATCGGCCACAGCTTCCCTTCTATTCCAGGCTGGTTTGAAAATAACTTCTCCAGTGCCTCCACCTCCCAATCCATGGAGGAGACTTAAAGTTTAGCAAGCTTAGCCCTTCCCCATCACATTCACATCAAAGGACAATGCTAGGGACCTCCAAGGGAAATACTTCTGCACCCCAAGACCCTGGGATTCACACTTCCTTCTAGGCAGCTGCAGGGGAATGGAGGAAATGGATCATCTGAGCAGAGGGAACTCTGGAATCAGCCCTTCCTCTACTGAGGCCAGGGAGACGTGGACGGGTTGCTACTCAAAAGGAAAATGTAGGTGTCCCCTGCAATTTGAACAGGCTATGGATGTGCTTTGCCATTGCCATGGTACTGTGGCTTCTAATTCAGGGGGCAGAGGATAAGGCCTCTTAGAGCACAAAATCTTTGAGCTAAACCACTTTGAGTGAAAAGTAAAATCACTTTAAAAAATACAACTGCTTATCAACTTTATTCAGCTCCTATTTAGATGTGAAAAATGTTCCAGAGGGAGGTATCCTGAGCAAAGGCCAGGATTTACTGTGTATTTCCCACAAACAGGGCTCACTGGTTCATTCTGTGAGAAATGAAACCGAGCAGACCCACCCAGTAGGCCTCACGGGCAAAAAGGAGTCTACGCCAGATTAAAAAATCCACTTCAGGACTTTTTTACTGCTGGAGTGGGCTGGAGAGCTGTCAATGGGTAGGAAAATAGCACATCTGGAATGTGGCTCTGTCCCCATGCTGGCTGGTATAACTCAACATGTACGTCAGATCTTTTTTTTTTTTTTTTCTTTAATGGCCAAGATTTATCTGGCTTCTATTCATTTTTCAAGTCCAGGGTGAATATAATTGTTAACTTCTATACTTTTACATTTGTGTAAATTAAAAGCCATATTTCACTACTGGGCAGATGGCTTGCTTGCCTTCAAGGTAAAAATGGCAAAAAGCTAAGCACTACAATCCAAGACACGGATTACCCAACTCACCCAGAAGACAGAAAAGTGAAAGATCTTGTGATTTTCTTCACCAAGGCTATATCCCCTTTGTGCCTTTATAAAATCTGGTTCTGGAAAAGTTGGCACCAAGATGCTCAAACTGCAAGTAGGCTTTTGGATTAATTTAGTCAGTCATGTTCTGACTGTAGCAACAAGAGGCTATTACAGGCTGTTTATTATTATTATTTGATTTTATTTTTTGTAGCAAGCAAATTGGTTTGTAAAACAGATAGAGCCATTTTAACTCCTAAAGATATTTGGAGGAAAGTGAGTGGATCTTTCCGGAGACAGCTATCCTGCTTTTTTGGGTTGGGGGTTGACATCCATTTTGAGCATAAGGGAATGTCTTTTTCATGGAAGTCCATACTTGGCATTTGCTCTTAAGTTAAAAGCAAGAGCAATATAATAAACGTTTGCTAACAACCCCCCACATACTTAGATTTATTGGCTAGTTAAATCTTTAATGGTTAAAGTTAAAAACCTTTTATTTCCAGGGCTTGGGGATTTGCACAGCTGGAATGTTACATTTTAATATATTCAAATTGGAATGGAAAAGCCAAAGTGACCAGGACATTGACTTTCTTTCTTGGATGTCCCAAGCATGCCCCAGGGCCTCCCTCCTCACCCTGAGCCAAGTTCAAAGAGGGAAGAGGAGAGGGGGAAGGCAAGCACACTACAGGGGCCAATTTGCATGGCTCCCTTCCTACTTTCGCTCTCCTTTTCTTGTCCTACACTCAAGTCATTGAAAAATCAAGGCGTCTCTACATTCTAATTCTACCACTCAAGTGAACCATCTTGGCAGGGTCACACTCTGCTGGCCTCACCCTTCTGAAAACTCCCTAATTTGGTCGTCTGGATTAGAAAGGTGGTGAAGATGCTGGGGTCACTGACTTGATGAGGGTTGATCATGCGATGAAGAGAGATGGGAGAGAATGGAAGACGATCAAAGCACAGTGGAAAGACATGATTTGAGATAAGAGGTGGGAGTGACAGAAGTGACAAGGGGTGGTACTGATGACATCCAACCAAATGCTTACTCTGTGCCAGGCCATTTCAAGTTGCTTTACATGAATTATTTTATGGATTCGCTAATCTAGTACTATTTTGCCCTTCTACAGACAAGGAAACTAAGGTGTATAGAGCTAAGCAAATCGCCTAGGAGGAGACAGACCCAAGCAATGACTGGACAGACTATAATTTTGATGGAGGCTTCAAAGAAGTGGGGATAGGAATATCAGAGGCCTTGAAAATTGAGAGGCATGAGTGTTCAATCACTGCTAAAGCAGAACCAATAAGGATAGTTCCATCACTTCCAGGAAACATGATTATGAGGAAATGCTCGTTCTCATCCACATCCCACAAGTGCATACCACCACTTCATCCCTGTAGTTCCTCATGCACCTTAATACACAAAAACATGTTCTGACCAAGATATTTTATGCACTCATCTACTCACTTCACAGACACATGCTTCAGAAACACACACACACTATGGCACCAATGCTTTCACACAGATGCACCAACATTCAGACTCACATCTTCTGGCACCATACATGTACACACATGCACACACACACTTGTGCACGCAGTGGGTGGGGATACAAGATGTGGTTACCTCTTGATGATCCCTTGCGATTCTGCCATGCCTTTATTTCTCAAATATTGACCGACCAACTGTCAGTTGACCGTCCTACTGACGATGATCCACCTAGCCAAGGGTGGATCCTAAAGGACACAGGATAAAGCATGTGGATCAGATGGCCAGGAACATAAGATGATCCAAAGGCTCCCAGACACAGGACAGATAAATAGAATCTTCCACCCATCACTTTCAGTCTCCCATCTTAAGAGTCTTGGGCTCTCACCTTGAGAAGAATCAACCCAGCCTTTGCTAGTGGCTTTTGCCATTAGGGGTTAAAGGTCAAAGTTGGGGTCTTTGGTCACCAAAGAGGATGAAGGCTGCAGACAGCAGGCACGTGGGTCATTCTTGTTAAGGAAACTTGACTGCTAAACCCAGGAAGAGAAGACTCAATGGAACACACCAAGCTCCCTGTGAATTTTCTAGCTCTGAAACGTTAATATTTCTCAGATGGAGGCTCACAACGTTCACAGGGTTTTCAATTTCAAGGCCATTTTTGATTTTTTTAAGTGGAGTTTGATGTTCTCTGCACAATCACAGGTTTAACAATCGACAGAGCACCAGGCGGCCCACCTTGGCACTTGTACGTCTGTCCTGCAGGACAGTGAGACCACTCAGCTGGTATTGTCTGCAAAGCCATGACTCTCTGATCCCTGGCACAGAAACCTTGCCAATTGCAGGAAGTTGGGAAATAAAAGAAACTTTTCAAATAAAAAGATGTCAATTTAACAGCCAGGGACCTGGAAACAGATGTTCCTCGCCCAGACCATGAGCCGCCCATCCACCCGCCCATCCATCCTCCAGGTTTTCAAAGTCACTTCTTGTCAGGTGCCCTGGTTAAGAGGGAGAATTAATGAGCTGTGCTCCATTTTACGGCTGCCGTCTGACGTGGGAGCTATGTGCGGAGCACTCCGCGGACAGGCCAGCTCGGCCCCAGCCCTTCCTCCAGCAGCTCAGCCTGGATCAAAGTGGAGAGCAGCTCAGCTTTTATAGCAAAATGATTAAAACCACGTGGGGCTTGTTTCCTCACACGTGACCTCCCGAAAAAGTGCAGAGCGGGGAGCCAAGGAAAGGTGAACCCAGGGGTCTGTAAGCCCAGGGAAGAGTAGGACCCAAGACGCAGAAACACAGCAAGTAAGCACAGATGCGCATGCGCATGCTGCTTTACACGGACTAAAATAACACCCTCGCACGCATAAATAACTGCTCTTTCCCTGCAAGTGGAAACTGCCCAGAATGAGCAGCCTGAAGGCCTAATGGGCCAGGTTAGCTAGGACCACAAAGACAGATAAGTAAATAAATACATAGTTCCTAGTTATTCAATTACTCCCAACATTTGTAGGAAGTACCACTGGATTATACTTGCAAAGTATGGCCCAAATATCCCTCCTGCATCTGGACAAATAATCTGTCACCTATCTGTAGTCTTCGGCAACTTCACCACACCTGAAAATTACAGCTCCCTGGTGGCAGACAACTTTGCCTCTAAATTGATTGATTTGATCAAATGATCACCAGGTTGGTTCCCCTCCCTGGTATTCCTGCGTCATCTCCTCTGCCCAGCAAGTACTGGATTTACTGGCAGAGGCGATGAGATGTCACTTCCGAGATTGTCACCAAAGGATTGTGGCTTCCTTCTTGAGCGCTCTCTGGCTTTGGAGGAAGCCAGATGCCATTTTGTGAGCTGAACTAGTAAAGTACCACATGGCAAAGAAACCAGGGGAGACCTCCAGCCCACAGCCTGCGGGGAATTGAATCCTGCCAACAGCCCCTGGAGCCAGAGTAGAAGCAGAACTTTCCCATCAAGACCAGATAACTGCAGCCCCAGCCCACACTTCAGTTGCCGTCTTATGAAAAGACCTAAGCTGTGCTTAAATTCCTGACCACATAGAAATAGTGAGATAATCAATATTTATTGTTTTAAACTGCTACATTTTGGGGGTAATTTGTTGCATAGCCATTAATACGCCTACTTGGCTCCTTTTCCAATGGTGAAAATCACAGCTTCTTCCATCTTCTCTCCTCCCATGGGATATTCCTGTGCAGTCAGATGGAATTTACAGCAACCTTTAAGGACTTATATCATCAGCCTCACTGCTGCCTTTACCTCTCTGAGCTCATCCCAACCACTCTGGCCTCTTTGCTGTGCCTTGAACAACACTAGGTATGCGCCCAACTCAGGGCCTTTACACCTTTACACTCTGCAGGGCTAGCTCTCCCACTTCCTTCAGGCCTTTGCTCAAACACCACCTCTTCAAAAGGCTTTCCCAGACCACTCTGCTTAAATAAATCAATAACCTCCCTCTCACCCCTAGGGCTCCCTATTCCCCTTTCCTGCTCAGTTTTTGCCATAACCTTTATCATCATCTTGCATACTGTCTGTCTTACTCATTTTATTTCTTGTTTGAGTCTCTCCTCCCCAGGCCAAAGGACCGGAATTTTTAGGGTTTCTTCTGTTTTGTTCACTGCTCCATTCTCAGTGTCTAGAACCCTGCCTGGCACAATGTAGGCATTTTTCTTAGTCCATACAAGCTGCTATAATAATGTTCCATAGAAAATTATATTTCTTTCAGTTCTGGAGACTGGGAAGTCCAAGATCCAGTTGGGGGCAGATTTGGTGTCTGGTGAGGACCCACTTTCTGGTTGATATGTGGCACCTTTTAGCTGTGTCCTCACATGGGAAGGGGCAAGGCAGCTCTCTGGGTCCTTTTTATATGGCCACTAATCCCATTCATAAGGCCTCCACCTCCATGATTTAATTACTTCCCAACACTGTTACAGAAACACCAGTGGTTTCATCTAGGTCCTGCTGCTCACCACACACAAAGGCAATCACTGAGACAATGAGTATTGACAGGAAAGAAGGCTTTTCTCAGGGGCTGCAGCTAAAGAGATGGGTGATCAGTCTCAAATCCATCTCCCTGACCAACTAAAATCAGGGGTTTATATACCAGGGAAGAAATGTAACTACATGCAGGAAAACAGGAATTAGAGAAGGATAAAGAAGAGGAGTTGGTCAACAGGAAGCAGGTGGTCAGTTAGGCAGTCATGATGGCTGAAGGGTCTGGCCTCTTATGGTCCAGATGCAGTGATCTGGTTTCAGTTCCTTGATACCATCTGGGAGGCCTGATGGTTGGTTTCCTAAGAAAGGAACTCAGATAAAACTATTGTAACATTCTCAGGTTTTAAGACAGAGAGAGTCTATTTCAATGTTCATTCAAAAGAAACCTCAAACATCAGTTCTATGGGACAATTGAGCCAGTTTCAACACTAACACCTTGAGGGTTAGGATTTCAACGTATGAATTTGGGGGGACACATACATTCAGCAGAATTCAGCAAGTACTCATTGAATAAATTAATGAATGAAGATATAGAGCTCCCATTGTCTCAAACACCTACTATTTGGTTGGTGCAAAGTAATTGCAGTTTTTGCCATTACATTTTGTTGTTGTTGTTGTTTGAGATGGAGTTTCGCTCTTGTTGCCCAAGCTGAAGTGCGGTGGCATGATCTCTACTCACCACAACCTCTGCCTCGGGGGTTCAAGTGATTCTCCTGCCTCAGCCTCCTGAGTAGCTGGGATTACAGGTGCCCACCACTACACCCAGCTACTTTTTTTGTATTTTTAGTAGAGACGGGGTTTCACCACATTGGCCAGGCTGGTCTCAAACTCCTAACCTCAGGTGATCCACCCACCTTGGCCACCGAGAGCGTCCAGCCATTACTTTCAATGACTATTACAGAGCAAGTACTTTGCCTGCATTGTCATTAATCCTCATAAAAATTTTCTGCAAGGTCAACTCTATTGTTTCTCAATTTACAGAATTTAAAATCTGAGACTAGGAGATGCTACCTTTTTCAAGGTCCCACAAAGCTGTGATGGGATTCAAGCCTCCAGCATCCTTTCTCTACCCTTTCTCCAGTGCTTTGGATAGCTCTTTATAGTTAACCAAATGCCTTCAATGCAATGATCTCATCTGACCTTAACAGTAACCCTGGGAAAGAAGAATTGTAATTATCATCTCCATTTTGACAGATAGGGGAATCAGAGCTCAGAGAGGCAAAAGTATTTGCCCTGGTCGACACAGCTGATGAATAGCAGAGCCATTCTGCAGTTCATTCAAAAGACATTTACTGAGCAACTCCCAGGTGCCAGACACAATAGCTAATAGGATGTGATGCCTCAAGCTTTCTGGCTCCCCAGTCTTGTGGGGCTGAACCTGGGCCACAACTGTGTGTTGAGTACTCATTCAGGGTAAAAGTGAATACTTGTAAATGTTAACTTATGTTGTCCAGACATGGCCTGAAAGGGGCTGGTCTGAAGGGAGATTGACAAATGAAAGCTGACATCACTGGGAAGCAGAACTGGAAGAGACGATGGAAGAAGGAGCTTTTTAAAGACTGAGCCAGAAAATGTAGTAAGCAAGAGAAGGTTAAGGGTCAGAGCTTTTTAAAATCCCTTTTTATCCTCATTCTTCACTCCCATCCCCGCATTGGGAACCTTCATAATGTGTCTGATGTGTATCATTTTTGTTTCTTTGTGCTTTTGCAAAGTGCTTATTTTTCTTTTGTGCATAAGTATTTTGATTCATGCAAATGACATTATGTTGTATATCTGATTTTCCCACCCAGCATTGTGTCAAAGATTCATGTGTGTTACTGCATGTATACCTAATCCATTGCTTCTAATTGTTACATAACATGGTGTGTACCTACCACATCTTTCCCATCTGCTTCTCCAGGGATGACACCCAGACAGTGCTGTGATGCACATGCCTGCCATGTCCCCTCCTGGGCCTGTATGAGTAGGACTGCTGGTTCATAGCTTATAGTCATAATTCAGTAGTGCCTGCTTGCTCTGCTCCCTGAGATACTCCCAGAAGCAGAGCATGACCATTCATATACCCTCATATCCCTGCCAGCACTTGGTGTTATCTACCTTTCTAATGCCTGCCAGTCAAATAGATTTAAAGTGATATCTCATTATTGCTTTAATTTGCAACTCTCTGATTATTAATGTGTTGGAGCAACTCTATATATGTCTTGGCCTTTTTGATTCTCTGGAGTAAGCTAATCAGATTCAAAATGGAAGAGGGAAGATCCATCTATTTAATTAATCTTGATTCCTGAGAAAGTGCCAAGGGCTATGAGGTCCCCAGGCATAGGAACCAGGATGCTCAAGCTTACAAATGAAAAATGTCTCCGGGAGAACCATGGGACCTGAACTGGGAGGTTTTCCTTGGAAACCATCTTTTTGTTTTCCTCAAAATATAAGACAGAGCATGGAAAACAGGATGATTCAGAAAGAGAAGATGGGAATGAGCGAGGGAGATAGGAACTGGATTTATCTAGTCAAAACATATTTCCTGGAAACATAAATAAATTGAAGTACATTAAAAGGAAGAATTTCTGTTCTTTGAAAGACACCATTAAGAGATTGAACAGGCAATCTATAGTGTGGGAAAAGATATTTGCACATACATATGGCAAAGGACTGAGATCCAGAATATATGAAGAACTTATACTAATCAATAAGAAAAAGACAAACTACTCAATAGAATTATAGAAAAAAAAAACTTGAACAAGCACTTCATAAAAGAGCATCTTTATGTGGAAAAAAAATCATATAAAAATGTGTTCAACTTTTTAAATAATCAGAAATACAAATTAAAACATCAATAAGATGCCACTACACACCCACCAGAATGACTAAAATGAAAAAGACAGACAATATCAAACGTTGGCTGGAACATAAATTGGCACATCCTCTTTGGAAAACTACTTAGCAATATCTTCTAAAGATGCCCTGTGCATACCCTTTGACCCATGACTTCTACCCTAGGAATTCATCCAGAAGAAATGTGTTCATTAAAATACATGTACAAGAGTGTTTCATACACTCTAGCCTGGGCAACACAGTGATACCCTGTCTCCTAAAAAAGGAGTATTCATAGCAGCATTATTCACAATACAAAAATTGAAAGCTACCCAAAGACTCATCAACAACATGGATAAATAATGGTGTTTCATTCATGTAATGAAATACTAAACAGCAACAAACATGAAAGAACTGCAGTATTACTTTATGCAAAGTACAAAAGCAGGTGGAACTAATCTATGGTAAAGTCAAGACAGTAATCACCCTTGAGCAGATATCAACTGGGAAGAAGTGGGAGAAATTTTCTTTCCTGTTCAGGGCGCTGATCCCATAGGTGTGTTCACTTTGTGAAATTTCATAAAGGTGTAGTCTTATGATTTTTTTACTTTTCTGTATATATTTATACTTCAATGAAACATTCAGAAATATTACATGGGTACCTACTGTCCAGCCCCAGCCCCACAGTGACAAGTCAGGAATAGGAGACAGCCCTGAGGGCAGAGAGGGTAGTTGACAACAGGCTGCAGAATCATCGACCACATACATACAAGAACAAATCCTCGCCCTGCCTTGCTTTGCCACTGGAGTACAAAGGAGGTCACAGCCAATATGTGCCTCATGAGATTTCTGAGGAGGCAAGATAGCAATGTCTTAAATGTGGGTAGGGCTTTATTAAGAACCAAGTACTTTGGCCAGGCGTGGTGGCTCATGCCTCTAACCCCAGCACTTTGGGAGGCCGAGGCGGGAGGTTCACTTCACTTGAGGTCAGGAGTTTGAGACCAGCCTGGCCGACATGGTGAAACCCAGTCTCTACTAAAAATACAAAAATGAGCAGAGCGTGGTGGGCTGCACCTGTAATCCCAGCTACTCAGGAGGCTGAAGCAGGAGAATCATTTGAAACCAGGAGGCAGAGGTTGCAGTGAGCCGAGATCGCGCCACTGCACTACAGCCTGGGCGAGAGCAAGACTCTGTCTCAAAAAAAAAAAAGAACCAAGTACTTTTATATAGGTTGTTCCATGAATGCCCCTTTGCAGAGGAGGGAGCTGAGATCTCTAAAGGCCATGTGACTTCCTTAAGTCCACACTGCCAGTAAATCCCAGAGCTAGATCTTAGTTCCCAGGTCTTCTAGTTCAGGATTCTCCTTCACATGCCACGCTGCCAGCGGATTCTGGGCTGAGAGGCAAGTGGGAGGCTCCACAGGGGAGGAACAAGTTACACTGGAGGTTGAATGACAGAGGCAATGCATGAGGACAGACAAAAGCAAATGCCATAGCAAGAAAATGCCAGGGCCGGGAGCTCCCAGCTTCAGCGCGATCTCTGCTTCCCAAAGAGGAGCTGTCAGAGATGTTGCTAAAAGACAGGCAGAAGGAAGGGGCACCGGGAGTGCAGAACGACTTCTCCAGCCACGCTCCCTCGCCCCTTCTCTAAAAGCCCTGCGAGACTCTCCTCCCAACAGCTCTGTGTGCCCCAGATTTATTTTGCTTTCTTTCGCTAAATCAAACTTTATCAGACAGTTTTACTGTCAGCCATTAAACCAAAATGTGTTTGTGCAACAGTAAACACCTTGTTACTGCAGGGAAGGATTACATAAACAAAGGTGGGGACAAGGCCTGACTCACTGTACCCAAGAGCCCTTGGACTTCAGTGGGGGACGGAGAAGGGCAGACGGAGGGGCACCTCAGGAGCGTCCAGAGGCCTGAGGTGAGGGGACGAGCCACGCTCCAGCCTGAGGCTTCTGCCCTCGCCAGAGCAGAATGAATGGCAAGGGTTCCTCCAGTCAGAAGGGCACTGTCCTCTAGAGGCCTCAGAGGGGGCCCGAGAACCTTGTCAGAGCCCCGAAGCAGGCAGAGGGGGAGGCAGAAAAGCTATACCCCATGAAGATGGGGTGGTGGGTTTGGATTAGAATCTGGTGTGATCGTGCTGGGCTGGGGGCTAAATAGGTGTGGGAAAAACTTGAAGCCTGGGAGGAATCATGAGAGAGGGTCACTGTCAGATTGAGAAGACAAGCAGGTAAGGAAAAGCAGGGTGGGTGGCTGCCTGCTTGGGCCTGAATTGTTGGCCAAGGAGTAGAGAGATAAGGGCCCCTTTCGGGGTCAGTGGGACAGGGAGGTTTAGACAGACTTTGGGTGAGTAGCAGAAACAGACTATGGGTGTCAGACCAGAGGCAGGACCAGCGGGCAGAGCAGGCAGCTAGACCGCCCCTCTCATCGAGTGCACCCAAAGTCTCAAGGCCTCCTCTCAGGGCATGCTTCCCCACCCCTCCCCGACCCCCTCCCACTCATCCCTGCTCAAAACCCTCTAATCAGGTCTGCTCAATGAGCCAGACTGCCATATGACGTAAGCTGTCTAGGGACACCTGAAAGACAGGCTCCAAGGGGACCCCAAGTGCTGTGCAGAACAGAAGAGACATTCAGAGAGGAGGCGAACAAATAGATTAAATGTGTGCCCCCACTGGGCACCAGACACTGCGCTAAGAGCTTCTGAAACACAGGTACTTTCTTACTTCCTTTTTTTTTTTTTTTGAGATGGAATCTTGCTCTGTCGCCCAGGCTGGAGTGTAGTGGCAGGATCTTGGCTCCTTGCAACCTCCACCTCCCAGGTTCAAGCGATTCTCCTGCCTCAGACTCCCAAGTAGCTGGGATTACAGGCGCCTACCACCACACCCGGCTAATTTTTGTATTTTCAGTAGAACTGGAGTTTTGTTATGTTGGCCAGGCTGGTCTTGAACTCCTGACATCAGGTGATCCATCCACCTCAGCTTCCCAAAGTGCTGAGATTACAGGTATACGCCACCGCACCCAGCCACAGGCACTGACATTTTGAGTCTCACATGCACACTTTGGGATACAAAGTATCCACTTAAGTCGGAAAAGTGAAGGCTGCAATGAGCCACGAGCCACGATCAGGCCACTGCACTCCAGCCTGGGTAACTGTCAAAAGAAAAAGAGAGGCTGGGCGTAGTGGCTCACACCTGTAATCCCAGCATTTTGGGAGACCAAGGCAGGCAGATCACAAGGTCAGGAGTTCAAGACCAGCCTGGCCAATATGGTGAAACCCCGATCTCTACTAAAAATACAAAAATAAGCCAGGCATGGTGGCACGCACCTATAGTCCCAGCTAGCTACTTGGGAGGATGAGACAGGAGAATCGCGTGAATCTGAGAGGCAGAGGTTGCAGTGAACTGAGATCATGCCACTGCACCCCAGCCTGGGCAACAGGGCAAGACTCTGTCTAAAAAAAAAAAAAAAAAAAAGAAGAAAGAGAGAGAGAAGGAAGAAAGGGAGGGAGGGAAAGAAAGAAAAAATTAGGCCCATACACCAGGCTGCCTGTTGGCATCAATTGTCTTATTCCTGCTACACTGAGCATTTCCTGTATGGGGGTCATTCTGGCTCTATTATCTCATTTAATCCTCACACTCATCCTATGAGACAGGTACTTTTATTATTCCTTTTTATAAATGAGGAAACCAAGACTCAGAGAGGTTAAATTATTTAGCTAGGGTCTCACAGCTAGCAAATGACTGAGTCAGCATTGGAGCCAGATCTCTCTAATGCCAAAGGCTGTGCTCTTCCTGTCTGCATCTGGGTTGAGAGGGTCTGGAGGAAGGGGCTGGAACATTGTTGGGAGAGGTTAGTAAAAGGGGTTGCCCACACATGAAAGGCTTTGCCCTGAACACCAGGCAAGCAGAGGTTCCTATTGAAGAAGAGAGGGCAGTTATCAACCTCCCTCATGGTTCAGAGGGGCTGGCATGTCCCCAAACCCCTTCCGCAAACACGAGGATGTGCTTCCAGGGCCACAGAAGTCTCTGGCCATTCTGAGCTAAGAGTCTGTAGGGTACCAGCCCCAGCTTCCTGAGGTCCTGGCCTGTGGCATTCTAGCTCCCTCTTTTCTCCAAATCCCAGACCCCAAGCATCCTTACAGCCCCACCATTAGCCTTCTAATCTATGACTCAGGCACCTCATCTCCCCATCGCTACCCCAACCATACCCCCATCTCAACCACAAACTGTCTCCATCAGCCAGCCACAGCCCTAAAGCCTGAGGCCACACTGCAGAGGCTTCACCCCAGAGGTTAGGATGACCTCAGTGCCTTAGATCCCTGGGGCTGAAAGTCCCCAGGTCACTGCAATCTTTCTGTTCAGGCCCTGAGCACACCCAGGCCACTGACTTCTTTAACAACCGAGTCCCTTCTGAGACCAGGGAATCAAGCAAGCTTGGATTCTGGGGTTTGGACCAGGGTCCAGGGCCACAGATCTCAGAACTCCACTTAGCAAAATCACAAGGTAGGACTCAAAGGTGCAGGCTCAAGGTCCTAAGCTCAGAAGGGCTCATGCTTAGTTATAGTTTTGAAATTCTTGGCCAGGCACAGTGGCTCATGCCTGTAATCCCAGCACTTTGGGAGGCCGAGGCAGGTGGATCACCTGAGGTCAGGAGTTCAAGACCAGCCAGACCAACATGGAGAAACCCCGTCTCTACTAAAAATACAAAAATTAGCCAGGCGTGGTGGCGTATGCCTGTAATCCCAGCTACTCGACAGGCTGAGGCAGGAGAATCGCTTGAACCCAGGAGGTGGACGTTGCAATGAGCCAAGAATGTGCCATTGCACTCCAGCCTGGGCAACAAGAGCAAAACTCTGTCTCAAAAGAAAAAAAAAAGAAATTCTTAATTTCTTTTTTTTTTTTTAAGCAAGGAGCCCTGCATTTTTATTTTGCACTAGGCCCGGCAAATTGTGTGATTGGTCCTACCCAACAGGGCTGCTGTTTCTATGGCCTGGACTCTCTTCTTGAGTCTCCCAGGGGCCAATTCCAGATCTTGGAGGCCTGGTCTGAGTAGAAGTGCTCCCTGCCTTCAATCCCCACCCACAGAGCAGAATACCGCTGTCCAGGGGGAAACTCAAGGCTGGCCCAGGGAAGGGCACAGTTCAGTTCTCTGGATCCCTGGCCTCTGGGACTCTGGGGACAGAGGGAGGGCAGAAAGAGGTTGTGATTCAGGGAGGAAGGTAGAAGAGAAGAGAAATGGGCTTCCCGGGCCTACAGCCAGGGGAGCTGGGAAAATGAAACAATCGGGGATCCAGGAGAGCCTCTACTCCATTCATCCCCAGGGTCCCTGGAACCACACCAATGTGGCCAGCTGTAGGCACAGAGGAAGTACAGCAGAGGGGTTGGACACTTGGGCTCAGGGCTGATAGGGTTCAGATCCTCCGCTGTCACTCAGTAGGTCTAATCTTGCTTCAAAAAACTTGGTTTCCTCCTTTGCAAAATAAAAATATTGCCTACTATGCAGGATTATAATTGGAGGCCATGTAAGTAAAGAATAACTCCTCGAACACCTGTCATTTAGCATTTTCCTAGGCACAAATCCCTGGGGAGGCCTCATTTAATTCCCAGTGTCAACCTGTGAGGTGGAGATTGAGCATCAGAGAGATTTCCCTGCCCTAGGTCTCAGAACAGGTGAGAAGTAGAGGTGAGGTTTGAATCCAGATCTGTGGTATCCCAAGCCTTCTGGGGGCCACTGCCCCACCCTGTCTGGTGGTATGGTGCTGAGCTGGGGATTTGTGTACGGGTTTAGTCACACAGAGTGCAGGGATTTGTTGGTTAAAAAAAGAATTTCAAGAGTAGATGACACCAAGGAAGTTATTTCATGAACTATCATTTAAAGTCATTCTTTTAGAGGAAAAAAAAATTCTTTTTCTAAAAAGAAAAGTATAATTAGAGACAATCCATGCTGTCTCCAGGAAACCTCTTCCTCCTCCCCACCATCTACCATCCAGTCTGAGACAAAATTGAATGGAGGCTGCCATCATGTCTGGAGCGAAGGATGCTGGGATGTCTGCCAGAGACCCAGGCTCTCCCATAAGCCCATTGCACTTACTGGCTTTTTTCCCTCCAATATTTTGTGAGAGTATAACTTAACAACTGAAAGTGCACAAATTGTGTATGGAGCTTGACAAATTTTCACAATCAAACATACCCAAGAACCAGTATTAAAACTGAACATCCCAGCATGCCAGGAGCCTCTCTACTGCCCCCTTGGAGTAACTGCACTACCCTATCCCCAAAAAGCTGACTTCCAACCCCACTGATTAGTTTTACCTGTTTCAATATATAAATGGAATCAAAGGGAATGTATTCTTTTGAATCTGGCCTTTTTGCTCAACATTATGTTACAAATACAGTCATCTCAAACATACCTATGTAACAAACCTTCACGTTCTGCACTGGTATCCTGGAACTTAAAATGTAATATATATAGTCATCTATATTTTCCATGTACACAATTGCAGTTCATTTATTTACATTGCTGTATAGTATTCCTTTGT
This sequence comes from Cacajao melanocephalus, assembly GCA_963573385.1. Taxonomy (NCBI): domain Eukaryota; kingdom Metazoa; phylum Chordata; class Mammalia; order Primates; family Pitheciidae; genus Cacajao; species Cacajao melanocephalus. The sequence continues at coordinate 90,876 of CAUYLG010040792.1, forward strand.
ATGAACATGCCACAAGTTTCCTATTCTGGGCATTTGAGTAGTTTCCAATCACTCGTAAGTTTTTAAGGCCTTGTAATTTCTTATAACTAAAGGACAGTCTCTCAGAAAGAAAATTCCTTCTAAAAACTAAGATTGGGACCAGGTATGGTGACACATGACTGTAGTCCCAAGCTACTTGGGAGGCAGAGGCAGGAGGATTGCTTCAGCCCTGGGGAGTCGAGGCTGCAGTGAGCCATGATTGCACCACTGCACTCCAGCCTGGGTGACAAAGTGAGAGCCTGTCTCAATTTTTAAAAAAAGTACTTAAGATTATGTTTCATTACTGATGGACTTTTCAAACAAGGATGATGCTTTCTCTTTCTGAAGTGAAGGCATCATAGTCAGTTGGTATGATATTTTCACCTCTAGTGGAAGTCCTGGAGAAATATGAGTATTACCTTAAAAAGTTACTTCAAACAAATACGAAGGTGAATTCTAAAGGCATGTCTTAGTTTACTCTGGCTGCTATAACAAAGTACTGTAAACTTATAAACAACAGAAATTTATCTCTTATCATTTTAGAGGCTGGAAGTCCAAGATCAAGGTGCCCTCAAATTTAGTGTCTAATGATATCCCACTTTCTGATTCACAGACAGGCACCTTCTAGCTGTGTCCTCCCTCACATGGTAGAAGGGGCAATGTAGCTCTCTCAGGCCTCAGTTCTTTTCTGGGTTTTGTTTTGTTTTGTTTTGTTTTTGTTGTTTGTTTGTTTTTTGAGATGGAGTCTTACTCTGTTGCCAAGGCTGGAGGGCAGTGGCACAATCTCGGTTCGCTGCAACCTCCACCTCCCAGGTTCAAGCAATTCTCCTGCCTCAGCCTCCTGAGTGGCTGGGATTACAGGCACCCGCCACCATGCCCAGCTAATTTTTATATTTTTTTAGTAGAGACGGGATTTCGCCATGTTGGCCAGGCTGATCTCAAACTCTTGACAGATGATCCACCCGCCGCCTCAAGCCTCCCAAAGTGCTGGGATTACAGGCATGAGCTTCAGGCCTCATTTCTAAGGGCACTAATCCTATTCATGAGGGCTCTGCCCCTATTACCTAATCACCTCCCGAAGGCCCACCTCCTAATACCATCACCTTGGGGGTTAAGATTTTGACATATGAATTTGGAGGGGACACAAACATTGAGATCATGGCAGCATCCCACTGAGTCTTCTTTTAGTACCAATTACAGTTGCAAGAAAATGTTGGCACTTTTCCTGTTAGCAAATTACTTTATGAGAGAGCCAGACAAAAAAGCATGATACCAAAAAAGGTCTGCATAAAATGTCCCTCATGTGGAAGAAGAGGTGGAAAGACCCTTTCAGCTGGCAAATCCTTGTCTTTTTTTTCCTAAAAATACTAAGACAGAAATGTGACTTAAATGCAGCCAACAAACGTGAAAAAAAGCTCATCATCACTGGTCACTATAGAAATGCTAATCAAAACCACATTGAGATACCATATCATGCCAATTAGAATGGCGATCATTAAAAAGTCAGGAAACAACAGATGCTGGAGAGGATGTGGAGAAATAGGAACACTTTTACACTGTTGGTGGGAATGTAAATTAGTTCAACCATTGCGGAAGACAGTGTGGCAATTCCTCAAGGATCTAGAAATAGAAATACCATTTGACCCAGCAATCCCATTACTGGGTATATACCCAAAGGATTATAAATCATTCTATTATAAAGACACATGCACACATGTTTATTGTGGCACTGTACACAGTAGCAAGACTTGGAACCAATCCAAATGCCCATCAATGATAGACTGGATAAAGAAAATGTGTCACATATACAATGTGGAATACTATGCAGCCATAAAAAAGGATGAGTTCATGTCTTTTTCAGGGACTTGGATGAAGCTGGAAACTATCATTCTCAGCAAAGTGACAGAAGAACAGAAAACCAAACACTGCATATTCTTACTCATAAGTGGGAGTTGAACAATGAGAACACATGGATATGGAGGTGGTGGGAACATCACACACTGGGGCCTATTGAGGGGTGGGGTCTAGGGCAGGGATAGCAGGTGGTGGGGGTATTGGGGAGGGATAGCATTAGGAGAAATACCTAATGTAGATGATGGAGTCATGGCATGTGTATACCTATGTAACAAACCTGCACGATCTGCATGTGTACCCCAGAATTTACAGTATAATAAATAAATTTTAAAAGAAATAAAAGAGTAATTAGATTTATTTAAGTATCAGGTAATAAATCCATTGCTGCTGTTATCCTGCAAGAGTGTGCCTGTATGTGTGTGAAATATAATAGAAAAGTCTATAAATTCAAATAGCAGCCACAAATTAATATTCATTTACTCCCAAATAATCACATCATAAATAAAATATTGTGTGTTTTTTTGTGTGTGGGGGGTGGTGGTTTCGGAGACAGAGTTTTGTTCTTGTTGCCCAGGCTGGAGTGCAATGGCAGGATCTCAGCTCACTGCTACCTCTACCTCTTGGGTCCAAACGATTGTCCTGCCTCAGCCTCCTGAGTAGCTGGGATTACAGACATGCGCCACCAGGGAAGACTAATTTTGTATTTTTAATAGACACAGGTTTCACCATGTTGGTCAGGCTGGTCTCAAACTCCTGACGTCAGGGGATCCACCAGCGTCAGCCTCCGAAAATGCTGAGATTACAATGTTGAGCCACCACACCTGGCCCAAAATATTGTGTATTTTGACACCCACTATTAGGCCCTTTCCAATTACATTATCTTCTTTTCTTTTAGCTCTTACATTGAGGACAATACAGTGCTAAAATTTTAAAACTTTGTAAGATTCTAAGCAATTCTTTAAAGGAGAGAAATATATTTAATCATAGGAAAAGTCATTTATTTAAAGCTATGGTTTCCTAATTCTAGGAACTTGTCAAATTAATGCTCAAACTTGTATAAAAGAACAAAAGTCTAAAAAATAATTTTAAGAAATATAAGAATGGAGCAGCCAAGATGGCTGAATAGAAAGAGCTTCGCTCTGGGACTCCTGCAGAGAAGGACAAAAACTGCAAGTGAATTCTGCATCTTTGGGAGTCATTGGGAGTTTCACAGGGCAAAGAGAACTCCCTCCCCTAGCCAAGGGAAGTGGTAAGGGATTGTGCTTCCACTCCATGAAAACCATGCTTTTCCCATGGATCCTTGCAACCTGCAGATCAGGAGATACCCTTCTGAGCCCACACCAGCAGAACCTTGGGTCCCAGGCACCAAGCTGTGAAGAATCGCAGTGGCTGCTAGGGTGGGCGGCCACTAGAGCAGGCACTGAGACACAGGAGTATTTGCATATGCCAGCTCTGGGAACTCCCATGAGACAGGAGATCCTTCTACTCCCATGCAGAGGGGGCTAGAGCTAGGGGGCTAAGTGGCCTTATTCCTACAGTAAAATTCTCTTTTCCTCATTTGATGAAAGAATTATTTTTAAGTAACCAAAATGTTTTTATGACTCAGTAGCATGTTGTCTCTTTTATTTCTGCCAGAAGTCAGAGTTATTATCAAGAGCAGAAAAAGAAAATGATCTGCGTTGAGCAACCATAATAAAAGTATTTTATTTCATTTGCATTTAACATCCAACTGATTGGCATTAGCATTAGGTTAAAATATTTATCACACATGTTCAGGATAAATTTAATCAATATAATTTATTATTTAAGAACAAATGGAAATAATCTGTATTGGTGAAGATAACATTATGCCTCATACTATTCTTGACAATGGCAGGTTTAAGGAAGTGTTAAACCACTTGGTTTATAATTTATAAAATACAAAAATGTAACTGTAAATATTTTAACATTTTGATGAAAAAAAGAATTAAAAGGTGTGACAAGCAACCCAAGGTGTGGAAGAGCATGCCTCAAAGACATTTCAACAGAAAAGTCTGCCAGTGAAGCATTCCAGAGAGTACTGAATTAATCAGACTGTCTCCCTGTGGGTCCTTTCATATTTCTATTGTAAATGAGGAAAGTAATTTACATCTACACAGATTCTTCAATAAATAACTTCCACCACTGAGTAACATGGCTTAGTTTTTTTCACCCTAACTTCTGTGACTTAAGAACTTGTCACCTAAGAACTTAAAATGAAATAATATTTAGAATTAGAATACCTCAATGTTTAAACTTCCATTTTCTTAGGTTTACTAGCATTGGTGAAATCTGCATTAGTAATAGTGCTCTATTGTACTGTAATCATGAAGGATACTGCTCATATTTCCACTGACATCTTTTCTGTTACTGTTTTGACATCATCCTAGATATTACTTTCCCATCATCTTGACATCATAACATAGCCTCCCCAGACTGGTGGTAGTGATATTGCTTTGCATTGTTTTAACATCACAATCTGGTCTATGTAGATTTGTATTGACCTCATTTTGCCATCAATTTGACATTGTAATTTAGTCTCCATGGAAACATGAAACCATTTTGTCATTATAATTTGTCATTATAATGTGGTGTCCATGGGCTTATCAAAATTGTTTTCATATAGCAATTTGACATTACAACACAATCTCTATAAGTTCCCCCTCAGAATGTTATGATGATGGTAAATGGCATTCAAATGAGTGGGAATAGAATTATGATAAGCATAAAAAATCCATTTTATGTACTCAGAAGATATTTTTCAATCTTAAGTATGTGCATACCTTAAGGTTTGTTTTTTCTTTTAAATTTACGGTAGTAGATGGAGTTTTAAGTATTAAATTGTATGCAGTATAAATTTCTAAACTCCTGGAAGAAAAAATTTCTCATTTCTTCCGAGTAAATTTTCTTCTGTTGACAACAACCAGAATGCACAATTATCTTTGTTTATTTTCTTCAATTTTATATGTAGAGTAACTGACACTTAAACCTGCCTTTGCTCTGACATAGTAATAAATAAAGAATCTTCTCTAAGCTAACTTTAAATTTTCATTTCTAAGTGTCTTGCTCTTTCTGAGATTTTAAAATATGATTTTATTATTCCTTAAAAACATCTCTTAACATAATATTTCATGATAATTTTCAGAGTTTCTTGGTAACCAATACATATGCAAGCTACTCACATTATCTTCAATACAAATGGGACATTTATTGGATCAGAGAACCAAATTGCAGGAAAAAGAAAATGGTAGAATTGACTGTAAGACTGCTAACACTGAAGGAACCAAATGATTCTTGGCTTTTAGTTCTCACATGCACTCCTTTCTGGAGTATCAGTTTATTTTCTCTATTCTAATCCAAGTAGAATATGAAAGAGGAAAAGGAATAGCTGATAGCAGTTAAGAACTTAGATCCTATAGGCTCTAGGACCATGGAGGACTAAAACACATTCAGAAATCCTCTTCCCGGCCGGGCACGGTGGCTCAAGCCTGTAATCCCAGCACTTTGAGAGGCCGAGGCGGGCGGGTCACGAGGTCAAGAGATCGAGACAATCCTGGCCAACATGGTGAAACCCCGTCTTTACTAAAAATACAAAAAATATTAGCTGGGCTTGGTGGCGTGCGCCTGTAGTCCCAGCTACCCGGCAGGCTGAGGCAGGAGAATTGCCTGAACCTGGTGAGCCTGAGAGGGGGAGGTTGCAGTGAGCCGAGATCGCCACTGCGCTCCAGCCTAGTGTCTGGTGACAGAGCGAGACACTGTCTAAAAAAAAAAAAAAAAAAAAAAAGAATTCCTCTTCCCAACCACCCCAGTATGAAAAACTTCAGAAAAGGAACTTCTCATCCAGTCTTTGTTACTTGCTACTCCTAGAATAATCACTGTGGTCAGGGATAAAAGATATAATGGGCCCAATTTGAGTAGCCTATTACTCCCATACTCTAGTATAAGAGTATTGTGATGTGAAAAATCACCTATCAAAAAAAAAATGTGATTTACATGTTGCTTGAACTTTTCCCAGTGATTTCAATTCCTATTTCTAATGTTGACAATTAGCTATGCTCTTTCATTGTATTTTTCATACATTTCAATAGACATCATCATAATCTGTCTTCCTGTCATTAAGTCTTTGGCCTTAGTTTTCAGATGCATTCTGACCAACATTTATGTCTAGGATAGCAACCATCTAGCCAAAGATAAAGATGGTTATGAGAAGGCCATGGTTCTCTCTAGATCTGAAATAATTTTGGCAATTTTATTTCTCATTTCCCTTTTATTTATACATTTAAAACTTATATAGCATCTTTTTCTATAGAATATATTTGGAAAATAAAATATTCCAGAACTAGCATTGTTCTAAATGAAAATGTATAATTAAACAATACAACTTATGTAAAGTCTTCTTCACCAATTTAAAATAGATTCTAGTTTTAACCCTTAACATTCCTGTAGAGAATATCTTACAATATCCATTTTATATATGAATAAACTAATGTCCATGGAGAATAGGTAGCTTGTTCAAACACTCACGAGTGTGTTAGCTACTGACTTTCAGACCTTCAGACTCAGACTAGGATTTGTATCACACCCTAACTTTCAGGCAGACAGACTCAAACTGAATTACATCTATAGCTTTCCTGGATTTTCTGCTTGCAGTCAGCAGATGATGGGACTTCACAGCCTCCATAATCACGTGAGCCAATTTCCACTATATACACATGTATGTTTGTATATACACACAGTATTGTTTCTGTTTCTCTGGAAAATCTTGGCTATTACAAGTACATATAGATCTGGTGGAATTTCCCTCTTATTGAGAGTCTCAAAATATCCTGTTTCCTGTGTCTTAGGAAAATCCCTAACCATTTATCCTCTGCTCTCATACCACAACAATCATCAACACAGATGTCTGTGACCAAGAACACCATGACCAAGTGAGCAATCAATTCTGCAGCAGATACCAACTGGGTGTCCTCCAATTTAATTCCAACACTATCTACCTAGAGATAGTGTCACATCCCACAGGTTGAGAGCTCAGTCCCCAAAACTGCTCTTCCCCAAGCTCTTCATGGATTGGTACAAGAAGTCATTCTGAAAGCTTAGAGACTTGACCTTGTTCTGAAGTTCCAAGACTCAGTTCCTTAGGAGAAAATGCATCTGTGTGTGTTTTCGAAATAAGAAACAATTATATCTAGACTTTTCCAGCATCCCTATGATGGTGTCTACCTACACCATTTAATTTCTTAGGCTGATTTGGAGCCTGAGGTAAAGAAAATAATCCTAGATATTCTGATCTCTTCGCATCCCACTTCTACCTCTTTGATTTTATCCCCAAATGAATGAAGGCTAATTTGTTAATATGGTTACCTTCTCACATATTAATGAAGAATCTTTAGAACACAAATGAAGAAAGTGGGTATTTATTGATCAATGAATTCAAGTTTAGAAAGTAGAATGAATGCAAGTTATTTTTATATAAACTCATTTATGAAAATTAACAACAGCAATAAAAATTTAAGAGGAAGAAATTTAATGTCATCCACCATTTGAACAGTTTCCTACCAAGGATTGGTCTACAAAGATGAGTGTTTTCTTCAGTATCAAGAGTGAGCTATCACAACTATTAAAGGAACAAAGGCAGCAGAATTTTAAAATGTACTGGCTAAAAGGAGAAAAATAATTGCTCATTCACTGATTGTTAGGTCATGTAGTTCAATATCTGATTTCACTTATAAGATTTTAACATCCCATACACATTCCTACTTTTTATTGTCATTCTATACTATGAGATTTTACTAACTGTGTTATAGATAAAAATGAGAGAAACAGAAACAAACTCCCTATACTCAGAAGTATTATACATGATTATTATGACTCCAAGTTTTAAATTCATGTATAGAATTATATATTTTAATAGCACCTATATGTTTACTTCATTTTCTTAGAATCTATATGCAAACTTTCAAAATGCACACATTCACAGGATTCGCAGCATTTTGGAAAATTATAAATACGTTTAAAAAATACCTTTATAAATTAAAAATTATAAATACCTTGAAAAACCATTATTTCCAGCTTTGAATTATGTAAGCTATTTTGCTTTCCCTCTACCATGATTCTGGCATTTTCCCATGTAATGCGAAAACAAGGCTCTACTACATTAAATTTCATTTGTAACATTCCTGGTCATGGCTATATTCTATTAAGATTTCCCTGTAGCTTTATCCCATACTTTTGTCTGTCTACTGTTTTCAAACCAAGGTATGGTTGAGAGTTTACTCCTATTTCAAGGTCATTTATACAGAAGTTAAATGAGATTGGCCCTAGTATAGAACTCAGGGGAACTATATTTGTTGCATATGATTTTAAAAGTTTTGAACTAACATTTTATTATTTATCAGGACCATTTTTTAGTTATATGTATTATTTTTATAAAAGTGACGGTGTTATGCTTTATAACATCTTAAAATATTTAAGGACTTGAGAGCTTATCACATTTATCATTAAAAGACACTGGGCTGTAAAACCAATAATTTCCAATTTGTTATATTTCAGTGGTTGGAGTATGAATCAGAAATGTGAACTGTTATGAGATTTCCTTAGCACATAGTTATAATGGTTAATAGAAAGCATTTTTTATGTTAGAAAAATGTAGCCTTATGTATCTATAAGGGGATCTTATTATTTTGGGGATCTATATTTATAACCATAGATGATTCTGAGAATTTCGCTTTTGCACCTTTATTTATTCCTGGGACACCCATGTATATAAAAGAGATCATTGATATTTTTTTCCTACCATTGTTTAGCTAAGGAATTAAATGTGAAGTATGTTTTCTTAGGAATATCTGCTTTGGTATTTTAAATGCTGATACTTGAAAGGCCCATGCATTCCTGTCTATAAATGGCCATGCGGAGAAGCCCTGAGACCACATAGAGAAGGGAAAAAAAAAAAAAAAAAAAACCCCAATGAGCTCAGCCTTCCCACAGTCTTGCCAAAACACAAGGTACATGAGAGGAGCCATTTTTGACCCTCAGGCTAGTCCTGGTTAACAGCTAAATACCACTGATTGATCCATGTTGATACCTCACGAAATAGAATACTCTCCCAGCCCAATCCTATCTAAATCTCTAATGCCCAGACTGTAGGCATAAAAAGATGACTGATTTTTTTTTAAGCCAATAAATTTTGGGTCAGTTTCTTATGCAGCAATAGGTAACTGGAAAACTACCTTTAAGATTGTATAAAAACACTTATTATACAAAATACAGTTTCCATGCATTTACAAATAACTTATTCTTTAGTTTATTACTTATTCAGTAAAAAAAACTAAAAATCATGTTAACTTCTTTTTCTGTTTTCTCTTAAGTTTTTTACAGTTCTCCATCATAGTTCTTTTTTTTTCTCAATACATTTTAACTGTTAATTTATTTATACGTCTTGCTTCTTTCTTTAGACTACATGTGGGTCTAAGATCGTGTGTATTTCTTTAGTAGAATAACACGAGGTTAAGCAAATACACTTTTGCTCAGACAGTCTGGGCTCCTGGTCTGTGTAACTTAACCTCAAAAAATTATCAGTTTCTTGATCTGTAACACAGAAGAATGAATAATATTTAATCAAGAAACTTTTAAAGATTAATCAGGATGATCTTCAATACAGAATAGCATAGAAACTTCTTAAAATATTTTAGCTTACTAAATTTTCTGCTCCTAAATTTTATTTCCTGACAAGATAAATTAATAGTTAACTAATTTCCCCTCCCACCTAAAATAATAATAAAAGAGATAATATATATGAAACAACAGTTTTCAAGGTGCTGAACATCAAACAACAACGAACAGTGATCCTCAAAAGACAGGAGAGATGTCAAGTGATGCTAGGAGTGCTCTACCTCATCCTGAGGGTCTCCTTGTTGTCACAGAAAGAGGGGAAACACAGGTTGAGTCTAACGGGCCATGAATTGAGGAGCTGGAGCTGAGACAGACCAAGGCGTTGAGTATTCATAGGAGAAAGCACGGGTGATGAGAGCACTGCACAGAGAGAGGATTCTGGATATCTCAGAGGGCCCCCTTCTAGTATTCAATGGAGTATTGGTCAACACAAGCATGTGAAGGGGCTACCTCACACCCAGGGAAAAAACAGCTAAAAGGAGTGTAAGTAGCAGGATATGGAACTCACCTAGGGCCAGAAATAATCCTGTTTTGATCAACAGACTGGAAAATTTTATGACCTAAGGAGCACTGAGTAGAATACATAGAAGATCTTGCCTAGTAATAGAGAATAATTATCCCTGCACTGGGCACTGCTCCAGTCCCACCTAACACAGCTTGCAAACAAGATGTGAAAAAAATTAAATCATTTCTAAGTTACCTAAGCACATCCAATGAACACAACTCAAGAATATTTACAGATTCACAGACATATCCAGAACTCACATAGGTAAAATTTACAATATTTGGCATTTAATAAAAATTATCAAGTTTTCAGAGAGGCAAGAATAATGCTATGTTCTAACCCTATAATGAATTAAAAATATACAATTAAGTTCAACTCACATAGATGTTAGAATTAGCAAAAGATATTAATGAAGTTATTATAGTTGAATTATACATGCTCATAATATTAAGTAGAGATATATGATATATATCAATCAGTCTTCCTGTCATGAAAACTACGATGTTGGAGATGATAAAAGAAATACACTGGAGAGAATTAATGGCAGATTAGATAAAAGAAATTAAACTTTGGTAATTAATTAATATGCTTCACACATCTATTGAAAAATGATTTAAAGACATCTGTATAGAATATAAACTTAGAATTATATAGAAAATAATAGGGAAGGAAAATAACATGTGTTGTAGTTGTATACTGTCCTGGGTACCTTGCACACATTATCTCATTTATTCTCACAATATAATAATTCTTACAACAAAAACAACCTCATTTGATTCTCGCAGGAATATTATTCATGTTTTTAAAATGAGAAAACTGAAGTTCAGAGAACTTCAGAAACTTGTCCAATATTACATTGCTTGAGATTATAAAAGCCAACATTTGATGTCTGGCTTTTTAAAGCCAGAATTATTTTGGTTTATTTCTCTGCCATCCTGAACTGTTTCCTGGAAAAAAAAATCACTATTTCATTTCCTACTATCCTATCCTCATTCCTATCAACAGAAAGAGGATGATAGGGTAGGACTGGGAAACTGGTTCATAAAAATACTGCTTATTTTTTATTGGACAAAATCTAGTCATATGCCCACATCTATTTAAATGGGATGCTAGGAAACATATTCTTTAACTGGGTACCAAATGAATAATTGGCTGTTCTTACAGGCCCCGCCACAGCTTGCTCTAGGATGCTGCAGTAGAGCTATTCAGTTCTGTAAGCCAGTCCTCAGAGTTCATTGATCCCCACAGTAAGAAACAAACTAAGAACAACAAAAGCAAAAGAAGAAGAGGATGAAGAGGAGGAAAGAGCAGAAAGGAAGAAGAGCAGGAGGAGAAGATGGCAAGAAGAGAAAGAAGTAGTTGTTTTCCCCATAGTCAATGATAAAAACACTATTTGTAAAATTCAAAAATACTTAACCAGGATTCTGCTTACCCAACGGAACTGTGGCATTGTACAGAGAAGATCTAAAGAAAATACTTCCTGTTGGAGCAAGCAAAAACAGGAATAGTGCCTGAAGGAAAGAAGTAACCACTATTGTCACGGCCAGTTACAAATCCCATAAATTGTGGCTTGTAATCTACACTTTGTTAAGTGGCATGAAAAAGTCATTGCAAAGATTAGTTTCCTTTCGTAATGTTAAACTTTTACAAAATTCATCTCCAGAAGATGAAATTGAAAACAGTTCTATTATAAGAAAATTCCCAAAGTATTTTAATCAATTCATTAAAAAACAAGGAAATAAAATCCCCATAAAGTAGACCTTAAATAAATATTATATTTTGAAATAATTCTCTTCTTAAAAAGTATCACTTGAACAATCATTTTTTCCATTTACAATGTAATACATTTCAGTGAGGAAAAATTGGACAAATGTTTGAGAACTTCTATTTTATTTATTTACTGGGAAATATCACATACAATTTGTTTAATTATTCAAAGATGGCCAAAAGGGACAAAATAATGTTGAGGTGTAATGTGAATTGATTAATAGTTCTTTTTTTTAATACAAAAGTAAGACATATTAGAGAAAGGAAAAATGATTTGAGGCAAACAAAACTGGGACTCAGAAGATAACATCACTTTTCCTCTGATTTTTATTCCATTTGAACAGAACTTTGAGTTTCAGTCTTCCCCAATACTATATCTCATCCTTTACCACTCCCTTTCTCTTTTAAAGCTATTGAGGAGAGAGTCAGGGGGATGATAAGGAACGGAAGATGGTTGAAAGAAATGATTAATAGGATATAGTTATATCATAATCATATATAATCGTATATAGTTAAAAAGAAGTTACTTTAGAATATAGAGGTACCCTCTATATTCTAAAGTATGTATGAACTTAGCTATATCTCAGAAAATTTATCTCATGTTCTCAAAAATCATTGTTTTCATTTTTTCTTATAATTTCAGATGACTTCTTCCTTTTGTTCTTATGGTGTTTTCCATTTGATTTTAAAACTGATACCACATAAATAAAATAACTTCAATTGTGTCTCTCTATCTGTCTATCTATCTATCTATCTATCTATCCATCCATCTATTAATCATCTATATTTAGTTTAAAATGTGTAGCGAATCCTTTTGCAGTTCATAAGCATGATGATTGGGTTTTCACATTCCTGTGTGAGATATACCTTCCTCAAACTTTGTTATAACATCAACACATTACCTAACATGAAAAAAAAATGTATACAGAAGTAACTTATACCATTAATAATAAGTAGGTTAGAAAGATATTTTTCTCAGGTCCAGCTAAGACATAATGTGTCTTTCTGGCTAAGAAAACACTATAATTTCAAGTATTTTCATTTTTCATATTTTGTTCCCAAAAGATAAATGGATATATCTCAAATATAAATCCAAAAGCATAAGATCAGATTCATGGGCTTATGATATGGTTCTTAATGCTGCATCCAATATTCCCATTAAAATTGTCTACAAATTATGAAAATGTGAGGGAAAACGTTCATGCCACAAAGACAGCTAAAGAAAATTATCACCCATACAGCAGAAAACTAGTGGAGTTTCTGCTAAATACCATGTCAAAGATGCCATTTTGAATCAAATCAAATAAAAAAGATAAATCACTACAACACAAATTGGCAACATTTTACACAATCCCACTTCTTCCACTTTCTTTCGAATACATAGTATTTTTAGTCAGTATTAAGAGTAAAACCCTAAGTAGACGCCTTCAAAAGATATCCTATTAATTCAGAAAGGTTTTAACTGCCCAGCCCTCATTATCTGGATCTCTATCACCATCAAGAAACAAGAATATTTTAAAAACAGTCATTACCAAAATTAATTATCTCCCACAGTGTTCCTGGGTGGCTGAATCCTCAAATGATATCGTACTAGGAGTCTCACTTTCATCTGAGGTCACCCACACATGAAAATTTCTTTGTGAAAATTTTGAAGGGAGTCCCACAAACTGTGGGCCAATTGAAACTCTTTCAATTATCCAGTCTTAGGTATTTCTTTCGAGCAGTGCAAGAATGGACTAATACACTATTCAAAATAAACCAACTCAAGTATTTTAACTTCAAGTCAATATTGGCAATATATGCAGTTTATTAAACTGTATGAATTAGATGATGTACAAACATAAAACAAATTTTTTCCTCCTTACAGCACTCTTCTCTATTTGATATGATTGGGCTCTGTGTCCCTACTAAGTCTCATGTTGAATTGCAATCCCCAGTGTTGGAGTTGGGGCCTGGTAGGAGGTGATTGGATCATGAAGGTGGTGTTCACGAATGACTTAGCAACAGCCCCTCAATGCTGTTCTCATGATAGTGATAGTGATAGTGAGTTAGTGAGTTATTGTGAGATCTAGTTGTTTAAAAGTGATTAGTATGCACTTTCCACCTCTCTGTCTTGCTCTTGCTCTGGCCACATAAAACATGCTTGCTTCTCCTTCACCTTCTGCCATGATTGTAAGTTTTCAGAGGCCTTCTCAGATGCTGAAGCCACTATACTTCCTATACAGCCTGCAGAACTGTGGGCCAATTGAAACTCTTTCTATTACCCAGTCTTAGGCATTTCTTTCGAACAGTGCAAGAATGGACTAATACACTATTAAAATGTTATTCCTAGAGTAAATGCAAAGATTAAATAATCAGTAAGCATCTAATTTTTGAATAATATGATGGTCTTTCTTTGGGGCATCCTGTTTTCCATGATTTATTCACATGGAACCCTATTTTCTTGGCCTGTAATGATAGGAAGCCCCCTTTGTCTCCTACTTTCCTCCTACTAAGAACTCTGTAATTCTAACCTTTTATTTTCTTCCCTAGGCCTTTATGTTTATAGACAAAAACTGTGTTGTGTTGGGTAATGGTTGGGGATGGCATAGATTGTTCAACCAATTCTTAAGTCCTGGGAAGGGAGCTTAGCTCCCAATGTCTTTTTACCACTTTTATAACATATGTGGATTTTTCCCTTGGCTTCAGCCTCTTAATTCCCACTTCTGTTGCAACAGGAATCTCACATTCAACATGTTCTTAGACAGGGAGGGTTTTGTAATTCAAAGATACTACAATGCTGTGAAAGTGTTCTGCAGCCAGCTGTGATGGAAGCAACAATCTGACAAAAATTCTTAGAGAAGCCATCAAGCAAAGGAATAACCCAGGCTAGGGAAGAACTATTTAGACATGAAAAATGGGCTTTCTAAATTATTAACAGTGATGATGCATCTGAATAACAATGGAACTGTGTAATAGGTCAAAAATAGATGCTTTTTTACTTTCTTTATACAAAAGTGGAATTTATTTTCCCTTCTTTTGAATCTGGACAGGCTATGTGATAGCCTGACCAACTCAATATGGTAAGGAAGTGTTGCTTTGACTGTTTCTGAGTCCAGATCCTTAGAGATTGGCACCCTCCGTTTCCTGACTCCTGCAAAACTTGCCACGTACAACTGTTCTGAGACTGCCATTCTGAATGGACCATGTAGAAAAATCACTTGGAGCAGCCCAGAGACTTCACAAAAATAAAACATTTCTTAGTCAGCCCTCCAGCTACCCCAGTCCCCAGGCCATTGGTGCACCATATAGGGAGCTATGATTAAAAAGACTAGCTACCCTCACCTGGACCTGTCTAAACTGCAGAGTCATGAACAAATGTAACGATTATTGATATTTTAATCCATTCAGTCTTAGGGTTATTTGATACATAAGCAGAACGTACGGTATAAGCAGAAAATACAGTGTAGAAAATAAAGTAACATATAAAAGATGAACTCAATAAACTCTCTGAAAGAACTGTTTAAAAAAGGTGATGAAATTATGAGGAAATTATAGCTTTGATGTAAAGATACAGAAAATTTGACACAAAAGTAGAATTTTGAGAAAGAGAAAATATACCTTGCTCTTGTTTCTACATGATACGGCCATAATTTATTTCTCTAGAATATTTTTCAGTTTAAAAGTCATAAATCTGTTTCAAAGGAAGGCAGCCCATTCATTTAAATATAGAAGAAAGGAAGGAAAATAAAGAAACAGGAGAAACATAGTTATATCTCATATACCTGTGTTACATCAAATTACAAAGAATATAGAAAATTTGAACAATTAATTAAGGCTGAGTGAAGTCACATTTGCCTTTGAACTTCCCAAATATGATATGATACTTTTTTCTTTTCAAGTATTCATTATTTTTTTTAAAAAATTGTTATTTCACAATGGTAAAAATAAAACATTGCTAAGTATAAGACAGGGACACTTAAAAGCTTCATTCTCTAACCATGTTATTAAAAATTTGTGTCAAAGTCTAAACAATGCTTACAGAACACTTGGAAATAACCCCCTTTCTCCAACGCTACCTAACACTTATTATAGACACCCTCCAAAACACTCTTTCACATCTGAATATTTGTTGACGCAGAAAAAAGAAAGTAAAATTACAGTGATAAAAAAAGTCGTGTGTGAAAACTGAGATGAAAGGCACAGTTGTAGTCATAAATTGCCTAAATAGCTTACTTTAATATTAAAGCATTAAAGTTTTTAGATAAAAATTAGTTTTATTTTAAAAACTGTATTTTCTATGTTTTTATTTCATTTTGAAATAATTAAAAAATGATATATGAAAATAAACTAACAGCCAGTTTAAGTGGTTTGATAATAAAAAATTAAATAAACATACAAAAAGTAATAGAAAAGGGAAAAATTGAAAATAAATGTTGAATAAATATATTAATAAATAAGCAAAAATATAATTTATAAATAATTTGTAAATGTGATTTTAGAAAGTTCAGTACTGCAAATGTTGCTAAGTTGTTTTGAAAATGAGAGAAAAATGGAAAATGGTATATTTTCTTATTCTCAAAAATGATAAACTGGAAAGTTTATATGACAGTATAAATGTATATTACCTTTAATTATGGGAAAATAATATAATTAACATATTTGAAAATCTCAATTAGAGTACATTTCTGAAAAAGTATGATTTATGAGATTTCAGAATAGAAGTATAAAAGTTTTTAGCTCAATAATGTGAAGAAAACTGAATAGATCAATAATGTATCATCTTAAAAGTGGCAGGATTCTGCTTGAGAACTTTTCAAATTATAAATCTAATTTCAATGCTTTATAAATAATTTTAGAAAATAAAGCTTCTTAAGCCATTTTATAAATCCAGAATTTTGACAAGATACCAAATGTTTTACAAGAAAATTTGGAATAAATTATAAGAATATGACATAATGTAAAAATCCTGAAGACAGTATGCCAAACTTTTTACAAATATATTGATCAATAGCACTTTAATAATAAAATGAAATGCCTGTTTTGATATTAAATTTTAAAAGTAGAACACACATCAATATGTATTTTATTTTGCAAAAAGAATATGAAAGACTGGAGGAAGTTTACTCAAGATCCATACATAGGTATATTGGAATTTCTTCTCTATACTTCTTCTAATTTCTAGTTTTATAGTAAACAAAATACTTTTATAGTTTAATAACTTCTTTTCAAATAAAATGTTAGTATTAAAATTCTATCATTTACCTATATTGCAAGGATTGTATCATCTTCCAAAAGAAATGCCTCATTTTGTAGGCATGTACAGTTTTTTAAATGTATACGTTTAAATGTCCATATTTTAATTTAGAACTGAAGAAATTTCTCAGGTATTAATAATATGTTAGCATTATTGCAGACACTCTATTTCTTTTTAGAAAATGTCCACTTTAATGCAATGATATATGAAAAACACTATTGCTTTACCCTTCATGGTATAGAAATCTATGAACATATCATGTTTAGATAACATCAATCCAATAAAAAAAAGAGTCACCTCTAGGTCATAAAAGCTTGCATTTATAACAGCTACCATCACTGTGGTAAATGAAAAAAAAAAGTTTAAATTATTTGGTTGTAAAAATAAACACTACAAAAATCTATAGATTTTCATAACAGTCATATTGTCTAAAAATATTTAAATATGTATTCTAACTCATTCTGTTTTTTATTTTGTTAATTTTATTTTCAAGGGACTTCATACAATAGAAAACATGATAAAAATATCTAAATTTTTAGCTTCTATAAGGTGAAAATTTTTCAATTAAAAACACAAAGTTGAGCAAAATACTTATCATCCATAGGTGAGGTCAAACATGTTCAAAATATGTTGATTTCATTCTTTTAACTTTTTTTCCAGAAACGAAATTGTGTATTTACTATATTATAATATTAAGAGTTTGGATATGTTTTGGAAGAAATAACATCAATATAACCTAAAAAAATTACTTGGTGTTCATTCAAACATTCAGCAAACATTTACTAGCTGCTATACATTGTACTGAAGATGGATAAACTGTGAGTCAGAAACGGTCTATAGACTTTAGGTGATTTTAATACGGAGAGATTTCCCAGCGAAATAAAGCTTTTTGTCATGTGATAGCAACTCATACACAGGCACAGTGTTTGGGACTAGTTTTGGCAATAGTGGTCCAGAAAATCTTCATGGAAAATTAGTTGCTGAATTGACTTTGTAGTTGAGCAGAAAGGGCAACATTAATAAGTAGTGTATTTAATAGCATGGCTGCTTTGGGGACCAACAAATATTCAGCAGTGCTAGAGCATGGATGGTAAGGTGTCATGGGCAATATCAGAAAGTATAATAATAAAGGCAGTCAAAAAACAGATCATGCAGGACTTTGTCTATATTATTATGGATTTTGACCTATTCCTTATATGTAATGAGGAGTCACTAAATTATTTTAATCAGTAGAGTGCCATAGTTAGATGCATGTGTTTATTCTACATTGCTAAGGATCATGGTGGGGGATTCATAAAGAAAGTCAGAGATCATGCCTTTATTCTAGCAGAGAAATATTAAAAGAAGGCAGTAGCAACATAAGGAAGAATGAGAAAAGACATAAAAAAGAAAGGATCAATAGAAGTTAGACACCAATGATGATGGAGCCAGTAATCAAGACAAAAAATTTAAGAGAACCAAGATTAGCAAAGCCATGGGATCAAAAAGGGAGGAGCAATAAAAATCTCAGTTCGGTTTGAACAAATGTAGGGTATCTGTGGGACATCAAAAAGGAGATATGAGGTAGTTAAATATACATGTCTAAATCAGAAAAGAATAAATTGAATCAGAAATGGTTTTATTTGGCTTTTTAGAATTTTGATGATTCATAAAATTGTGTGAGAAAAACACTACAAAGGTAATGAAAATGATGGTGGAATATGCCCAGAACAGAACTTTAGGGGATGCCACGGTTGCAAGCTATGCAAAGGAAATTCCACCTATGAACAACACTAAAAAGGCTGATGAGAGAAATGGGCTAACAGTTAGAAGCCAGGAATCTTTGAAAGACAAAACTTATTAACTTCTATGTATACTAAAAGGGAGATTCTTATGGAACAAACTCACGCTAATTTGATTGTTACTTAAATCTATGTAAATTTTGCTTGAATTAGTCACAAGAGTCCTTTAAAAATTTTGTAAAATATGCAATTATTATGTGCATCTATAAATTCATTTTTCAGTTCTTTTTCTTCTTTTTTTTTTTTTTGAGATGGAGTCTTGCTCTGTCTCCCAGGCTGGAGTGCAGTGGGACAATCTCGGCTCACTGCAATCTCCGCTTCCCAGGTTCAAGTGATTCTCTTGCCTCAGCCTTCCAAGTAGCTGGGACTGCAGGCACACACCACCACACTGGGCTAATTTTTGTGTTTTTAGTAGAGACAAGGTTTCACCATATTAGTCAGGCTGATCTTGAATCCTGACCTCCTGATCTGCCGGCTTCAGCCTCCTAAAGTGATGGGATTACAGGTGTGAGCCATCACACTGTGCCAGAATTTATGAAAAAAGTATTTGGTAATGAAAAGTGTAAAAATCTCTCACTTTATCTTTTAAGGACATTGATAATCACATTATTCAGAAAACTCATAATGAATTCTTCAATTTTGCCTATCCTACTGAAATTTTACGTGCCAGACTTTACAATGTAAAAGCATTTGTTTGTTATTTACCCGTCCTATTTTGATGAACTGCTTTTTTCTTGTAAAATTTATCTCAAATTTCTCATTGTTTCACAAAAAAATTTTAGAATGAAGACTAAAGTTTCCAAAGATAACATTTCACTTTCTTCTAGTTTCCATAATTTATGTGAGAAATCAGATGAGATGAAGATAGTATTTTTTTCTAGCAGCTTTAATATTTTCTTTTTATTTTTAGTTTTTACAGGTTTGACTCTGTTGTTCCTAAGTCTTATTTTCTTCATGTTTATCTTGCTTGGGTTTTGCTGAGGTTTGTAAACAATGTGTTCAAGCATTTCACTAATTTAAAACATCTTTGGCTATTTATTTGTTTCTTAATCATTCTCTCTTATTCCAAATGGAATTTTGGATGTTTAAATTATACTCCATGGGTTTCTTATCTGATTATTATTTTTTTCTCTATATGCTTCAACATATATATTTTTTGTTAATATGTCTTCCAGTTGACTAATCCTGTTTTCTGTCAATCAGCTGGTAAACCCAACCACTAGTCTTAATTTCAGATATTTACCTTTTAATTCAAGAATATCTAATTGATTAGTTTTATATACTCTCATTCTCTGTTGCAATTAGCCTTTTTTAATCTACATTTTTATTTATTTTTTAATCTTTCTCAGCTTTTTAAATATCGTTATTATTATTTAAAGGCATTTGGTGTTAACCCCAGCACCCAGATCATCTCATGGTATCCTTTTTCCATCTGTTTTATGCCCTTGATTATCAGTCTGATGTCCTGTTTGTTTTAAATGTCTCTAAACATTAAATTTAATGATGCATATTTTGTTTTAAAAATTTTAGTGGCTAAGGATAATTTGGCTCTTACCAGACATAATTTGTCCTTTCTTCTGCTAGGCAGGAAATGTATGGGCTGATCACTTTATTCAAAACATGCAGTGAACTAGCTCAAACCTGGGCTCCAGTTTTGATACAACTCAGACTACTCCTGGTTTAGTAAGTTCCTAGGACATGGCCTCCATGTCTTTCAATGAACATCTAGAATGATCTTACCTCCTGAGGCTAAAGAGATAGAGGGAAGTATATTTTGCTTTTCAGCAATGTTTGGCTGAATCTTTTGACTTCCTAACCCTCAAATCTTCAGAATTTAGGATTCTTAAAAATAGTGGTGTTTGTGAGGATCCTTGTGTCTTTGATTTTGTTACTCCAGCCCTATATAATCATTCAAATCTCTACTGGTTTCTCAATAGTGGCTCTTTCTAGGTATGTCAAAGAAGCTTTATCTTTGTCTAACTTGCACCTAAAATTTGCTAATTCTTCCAGGAGCATTTTCACACCTTCAGTACACTTTAAGAGCTTCTCTGTTCTCTGCTCTCAGGAAGTGTGCTCCTTTGGTCCTTCTTGCTTCCATGATTCTCTGATAGCTTTACTATAATCTGGCCATAATATGCTATTTCTTCTCATTTTTATTAGTGAGAGAATTTGCCTTTCATTAACTACTTCATCCTACTTACAAGAAAAGTTAAAGCTCTTTCTTGTAAAGTAAGCCAATAATTGGTTTTACTATGGCTGCAGGAATTTCCTTAGAATAATTCAATAGTAGTGAGAAAGCAAAGAATAAAGAACACTCAAATCTCAAAGTGTTTTTAACTCAATTGTACCACACACAGAATTTTCCTGTCTCTTTCAATTATAAAGTTGTTATGTCAACTGGTTTTGGCAAAATAACCAGCTTCAGGCAGCCCTATTTCTGTCATTATCTGAGTCTAGAGTAGATGTTAATACCATTTTTGGTTAATAACTTAAGGCTAATTGTCTTCTTGGAAGAATCTTATGTTCAAGAGAACTAATGACACTTCCATTTAGTGTACAGAATAGCTCTACTACGAAACTTCTGAAACCCTATGAGTCAATATTAATCATGTATTTGTAGCTGTAGATTTCCAAAGACTCAAATCTATATAATTTGTCTCCTAATCCAAATCCTTTTTGCACAGAGAGAAATCCATGGGACAGTGAAATGGTGGGATCTATTTATCTTCCTTTACCTTTTAGATAAGACAAAACAAGAGAACACAAGGCATGAGGTCTTTTTATCACTGTGCACGTAAAAGATCCCAGACAAGTAAAGCAGTGTGTGGCCTGGGTTTTGAAAAAATGAAACGTTACTAAAAAGTGTGTTTTATCACAACAACCTGTACAGCTGGAAGATTCAAAATTAACTCAAAGACCAACATAAAGTTGGAGGATAATAAGAATAAATAAAGAAAACAATTATTTAACGTTTCTTCTCAATACAAGTATGAAACAAAGATGAATTGCTGCATAGCATAAGGTAGGCAGAAGTAAATTTGCCAAGAGAAAGATAAAATGATATTTAAGGTATTTTAAAATGGCACATTGTACATTGACTTTGAAGATATTATTCCAAAGTTCTAATAATAGAGAATAATCCATTTCATTTGGACTTCAGTTAAATGTGTTTTTGATGTAATAATATATTAACATAATGTTCTAATATTTTAAATTATGACTTCAGGTCATGACTAATTAATCTATTAGGTTTTATTAGACTCTGATAAACCCTAGAAATAGTTGGTAAAAAGAAAAATGATGTTTTAATGACTATGTTAAAGGACTTTAGTCTTCAAAAAGAAATCTGACTCTAACAAGTTCAAAATTAAAATTAAAGCCTGATTTAATGTTTAACTTCTTTCATTTGTTTGGACTGAGAATTAATAGAGACGGCTAAATAAGTGGGGGAAGGAGACTTATATAGTATCACAGTTTTTATTTGACAATTTTCTTCAATTTAGAATTCATGAAAAAGGTGAGTTTTTAATTTTTCTGGATGATAGAACATTGGCATCTCTACCTAGAAATATTTTTGCATATTTTCTATACCTAATAAATGTTGGCAATACTGAACTACCGAAAATGAATAATATAAACACTAGTTCTAAGAGTTTTTAGAATCAGTTCATCTAATGCAACATATAAGTATATTTAAAGGCAAAGTGTATATTTGCATCTTTCCAAAAAGAATGACCATAATAAATACACCTAAATATGATATATTCTCCCAAGAGAATATAAACATAAACTACAAATCCACTGTGGAAAAAGATATAGAATCTCAGGATCATTTAGTTGGTTCCACAACAGAAATGGAGCTGCAGGAAAATTACAAAACAGGACAATGTGACTTTCCAGAATAAACAAAGTTTTTATGGAATGTATTCACTTATTCATTATCACAAAAATCAAAAGAGAATTCGTTAAATTCTTCAGTTTGGCTGCAGCTTGAATTTTAATTCTAACCTAGTTTTCATTGGTTGGTATTAAACTAAGTCAAGATAATTTTTTTAAAGTATTATGAATTAAGTACCCACTAATGTGTCAGCTCAGAGACCCACAAACTAGAACCTGAGAGTAAAACCCAGCCTGCTGCCTACTTTACTATGGCTCATGATTTAAGGATGGTTTTTGACATTTTTAAATTGTTGAAGAAATCAAAAGAAGAATCATATTTTCTGACACATAAAAATTAGATGACAATCAAATTTCAGTTCATATTAATAAAGTTTTATTGAAATACAGAGTGAGATCATATATTGGGAACAGTCTGAGAACTTACCCTAGTTAATGATTAAATGTTGCAGTGATAAAATTTTGGCTATATTGAGTTAAAGAAAACAGGTTGTGGAAATTAATTACACATTTTTATTTTAATACAGTTATTAAAAAATTTGACATATTGTCTTGTATTATATTTCTAATGGACAATGCTGCTTTGAAAATTGGTCTCACTAATGATGTACCAGAGAGGTGTAAATAAGACCTTTATGTCTCTATTAATAGGATAAACTGATCAATATCACAGAGTAATTTTCAGATCCTGCAAGAGATTGGAGTTAACTTACAGCAACAGTAACAGAGAACATGACAACATGATAAATGATGGTATCAGGAATATAGGGTCTATCCAATGAAAAGCCCCTACTGCCCCTTATTCTCCAATTTCTTTTTCCTGAAGAACTGACAACACTGCAAGATTCAATACTTTTGGAAAAGATGAATGTAGTGGCTTCAGATAACTCACACCTAGCCATCAACAAAAACATCCAGTATATTATTATTGTGTTTTAAGCTACCAAATACTTTCTTCACAGAAAATTTTACTCCAAAATCAAAATCATTATAAAAGCAGAATGACTCTGATTAAAGTTGGGTTATGTATCCTGAATGTCCATTTACTCAGGTTTCCTTACACTCATCCCAGCCTTAAGATAGCTTGCGAGAACCATGCAGACACATTCGGAAAGATAAGAATGTGAAGACAGTTAAGCCTGAATGTGAATGTGTTGAAGTCATTTATTAGTGTTTTATTGTCATGAAATCAATGTCTTTTTTTAACTTAATATATAAAATATATGAAATTCAGCACTGAATATTTTTGAGAATAGTTCTCAAACTATATACTAAGCATGCAAATGAAAATAAGGGGGCCAGGCACAGTGACTCATACCTGTCATCTCAGCACTTTGGGAGGCTAAGGTGGGCAAATCGCTTGAGCCCAGGAGTTTGAGACCAGACTGGGTGCATAGTGAGACTCCATTTCTACAGAAAGCACAAAAACATTATTAAGTTGGTACAAAAGTAACTGCAGTTTTTGCCATTACTTTTAATGGCTGGGCATGGTGGTGTGTGTCCATGGTCCCAGCTACTCTGGAGGTTGAGACAGGAGAGTGATTTGAGCCCTTGAGGTCTAGGCTGCAGAGAGCTATAATCATGCCACTGCACTCCAGCCCAGGTGACAGAGTGAGACACTATCTAAAAATATATAGAGAGAGATATTTATATTATATATGTAACAATTGTATCATATATAATTGTAAATCATATATACCTATATAAATAATATATATTATATATTGCCCCATAGTTAACTCTCACTAGGAATTTCATCTGATACAAATTGGAACTACCAGGGTGTGAGAATATTTTATGTATATATAATATATTACATATTATATATACAGGTACATATGATATATAATTATATTATATATTATATATAAGTACATATGATTTACAATTCTTTCTAACCTTTACAAAATCGACCCATAATTTTTTATTAACTTGAACTACAAAAAATCGCCAGTCATGAAAATGGTAATTTCAAGAGCTTAACGTGATGAATTAACGAAATTTTGATATTAGGTACAATGGCTACTTTGGTTGAGTTTCTAAATACAACATATCTTCTAGTCTATTAATATTATTCCTCAGGCTAAAACTAACCATTAGACAGAGGTACTTGATAGAGAAATGATTATACTGCCAGGAAGTTGAATGTGAATTATCTGAGAAAATATTTTAATTATCCAGAAGAAGGAGTCAATAGGCTAACTGATAACCTTCTGAGGAGCAACTGGTAGATTTTGTTCAAGATTTTCTACCATAGAACAACTTACTACCATAACCAGATTATATAGCCAAAGGAATTAGCTATGGGGCAAAGGGATTTAAAGTCAACTTCTCTTCTTGTACATTAAAATCAAATCTCAAATTATCAGCTGATTTATTGATAACTATTTTCAATTCTGCAGCTTTCTAACTTGACACCTTAGGGTTTCAGAATAGGAGGGATTTTTTTATTAAATAGTTTTATGAATATGCTAAACACTCTTTACAAACCTCGGGAGGAATTTTCTCTTAGAGATGTTATCTGGAAACCCAATAAATAGGCACACATTAGGAAAAGACTACAATTCTTACTTTGGACACAGAAACTAATTTCTCACACCTTCGTAGTTCCAATTTGTATCAGATGAAATTCCTAGTGAAATGATTCAGCAGCTTCTCATATATTCCTTCCTTATTCTTGGAGATGATATTATGAGAATACACATGAGCATGAGAATTTAATTAAAGGAAACTTGGGATATTATTTCATCCAATATCAATTAAGCACATTTTAAAAGTATACTAGAAATTACAAATAGAGAAATTGTTTAGGTCCTAATCTATGGCATAGAAGAATGGTTCAGTTGGGGAGAAAAGCCGGTAGCATGCTTAGGTGACAGTATAAGCATGGATATGAATATATTTTCTTTTACTTTTCATCCATGTTTTATTAAATTAGGAAAATGTGCCTCATTTTTTTCTACAATGGAAGTCATAAATGCTGTCCTTTCTGTTTATCATGCCTATAGGAAGTTGACTGGAACTAAGAATGTGAGGATGTGGGCAAAATTATTGTAGTAGAAATATAAATAATGTGATATTGGGAGGAATTTTAAGAGGTAATATGCTACAAAGTACACTATCTTTATAAATTTGTATTTGTATGGTTATGGCTATCTTTTGATGGTCCACGATTATGTAGCCAAAAAATGAATCATGTAACTTAAAAATTACAAAACCAAATACTGGGAAAAAATATATCTTCTACACAATCTGTAGAATTCTCTCATTTTAAATATGTTACTATATAGAATGATGGTGGAGGTAGTAAAATATAAACAATACGTATGGGAAAAATAAAGATGAGTGGGAGCATGCATCTTTTTAATGAATTCTTCAGGTCACTCATTAAGATTATTGATAAAGATTTTGAAAAGTACTAATGGCAGCCAACCTCCCATTAACACTTCGATCTGAAGACTAGTGAGCTTGTGCTTGGATAGTTTCTTTATTTTGTGTATACCAAGGCATCCTTGGAATGTCAAATCCTGAATGCTCACAATTTTATGACTAGTATATAGATATTTCTGCCCAAGTTATTTCTTAACTTTTTCATTTAAAACTGTTCTGGATTATGTTCGTTGAAATTGAATAGTTTTATCATCCCATTCCATTTAATAGTTTTGAGCAAAAATGGAAAAAACAATTTGGGGAAAATAAGTAACCTTTTGCTACAAATCACTTTCAGGCTGATGATGTTCAATGTTAAGTTCTGTCACAAGTCCAACAATCTAACTGGCTTTTTCATCTTCAGAAATTATTCTTCTTTTTCTTTCTTTTTTTTTTTTTTTTGAGATGGAGTTTTGCTCCTGTTGCCCAGGCTGGAGTGAAGTGGTGTGATCTCTGCCCAGTGCAACCTCCACCTCCTGAGTTCAAGCGGTGCTCCTGCCTCAGCCTCCTGAGTAGGTGGGATTATAGGGATTACAGGCATCCGCCACCATGCTGGGCCAATTTTTTGTATTTTTAGTAGAGATGGGGTTTCACAGTGTTGGTCAGGCTGGTCTCGAACTCATGACCTCAGGTGATCCACCCGCCTCAGCCTCCCAAACTGTTGGGATTACAGGCGTGAGCCACTGCAACTTGCCAGAAATACTTCTGAAGAATTGCAAGTGGCCTACTTCTGATCAACTTTCTATTATGTTGAAATTATCCTCTGTTTGGAAACCAGTATAAAAATGTTTGCTATAAAAATTTTGAGAATATAAGACATTAAAAATGTGTGGAGTCTTTGATGTCACCAGCAAAATAAAATATATCTATATAAGCAGGTTTTTCACGTTTAAAAGTAAGTTTTTAAGTAGAAATTTTAAAGTTGTTTCTATTTATGAGACAGTCACCCAACATAATTTAAAAATTAGAAAATATTTTAAAAAGTCTCTGTGGTCATTGAATTAAACCAGGAGACTTGATGAAGTTAAAAAAATATAAAATTTCATATCTGCTCATAATGTTCCCAGACTGTATAAGTCAATTAACTTTCTGAGATTCAGGCTCATTTTCTCATTGCTTTCAGGGGATAACACCAATGTCATGTTTGTTTATTAGATTTCAAGCAATTTAGAAATTTGAGATGTATTACTTGTAAAGTTAAACAAAACAATTATCCCGTTAGCTGACTTTTATTCTACTAGTACTAACCATAAATAAGATGGAATTTTAATGCTGCATCTTTTTGATGACTGTTTAGATGCCCCACTTCCCTTAAGATCTTCCCTGGCTCCCCTTATACAGAAGTCATTGCTACTTTATTAAATTCCACAAATCCTTGTTAAAATATTACTATGTGGTACTTCACTAAGGATATAAACATGAGAAACTCCTTCTCCTCCACTCTCCCGTACGAAAGTACTTATATTTTCTTTTAGGACTCAAATTATTCTGTCTGTGTCTCCCATTAGTTTCTAATGAAAGGCTCTTGTTTTATTCGTTTCTTTCTCTCCAGCACTCTGTTGAATACCCAGCACAGATAATTTGATGGATGGGACTTTTGAAATAAAGTATATTCCTTTTTGTAAAAATTTAATATCTTTTGCCTATTAAAAAGGACTGTTTTTCGACTGAAGTGGTTTTCTAATATGAGAGATTCAGCATAATCAGTACAAGAAATCGGTAATCAGTATAGGAAAAAGTAGTGGAGAGAAAAAATAGGGGAACCGGCAACTGCTTTCCTATAAATTTAATATGATGTAAACCATGGCTGTCTCTGTACCCTGTATCTATACACTTTGGCACAGAATTTGGCTTATAATGGATGTTAACAGTGTTTTTCTTAGCCAGTTGAGAAAATGAGAGAATTATAGGTGGAGTTAGTGGTCCACCCATCACTTGATGTGTGATTCAACATCTATGGTTTTCACCTTCACAGCTGTGTTCCCAGTTCTGGAAGAGATTTAATTTTTATAGCAAGGTGATGTGAAGATTACCAGGGAGAAATGTTTATAAAAATGCCTAGTAAATTGTGAATAATTAAACAATTAAATAAATACTAATACTATCTTAAAACATAAAGCATTTTTGTGTTTTTTTGAATTGCCTTAGATAAAAAGAAAAAAAAATGCTCTTTGGTACATATTTCAATGATATGATAGAATGTTTGAATTTCCTTCCTTTTCCACAATACTATTGGTTTTATTGACTTTCAGTACTCAAATTATAGTTTTGCATCCTGATGTCTTAATAACATTGAAAAGGTAATTAACATTTTTGTTCAAAAGAACTTTCATTTCTTAGCCAGAGTAGGAGATGTAAACCCCAAAACATTTTTGATATATTTTTTTCTTAACTGTGCGAGTTATCTTAATAGAAGAATAACTAAAAGAAATGCAGTTCAAATAGGAATAAGGAAGAAGAAAGGAAATCAAACTTTGTTTGCAAATGACATGATCTTATATCTAGAAAACCCCATCAACTCAGCCCAAAAGCTTCCTAAGCTGATAAGCAACTTTAGTAAAGTCTCAGGATACAAAATCAAAGTGCAGAAACCACAAGCGTTTTTATACACCAACAACAGACAAGCAGAGAGCCAAATCACGAATGAACTCCTATTCACAACTGCCACAAAGAGAATAAAATACCTAGGAATATAGGCACAAGGGAAGTGAAGGACCTCTTAAAGGAGAACTGTAAACCACTGCTCAAGGAAATCATGGAGGACACAAACAAATGGAAACAAATTCTATGCTCATGGATAGGAAGAATCAATATCATGAAAATGGCCATCCTGACCAAAGCAATTTGTTGATTCAATGCTATTCCCATTAAACTACCATTGACATTCTACACAGAATTAGAAAAAAAACTATTTCAAAATTTATATGAAACCAAAAGAGAGATTCTACAGCCAGAACAATCCTAAGCAAAAAGAACAAAGCTGGAAGCATCACACTACCTGACTTCAAACTATACTACAAGGCTACGGTAACCAAAACAGAATAGTACTGTTACAGAAACAGACAAATACTCCAGTGGAGCAGAATAGAGAATTCAGAAATAAAACTGCACACCTACAACCATCTGGTCTTAAATAAACCTGACAAAAACAAGCAATGAGGAAAGGATTTTCTATTTAATAAATGATGCTGGGAGAACTGTCTCACCATATTCAGAAAATTGAAACTGGACCTCTTCCTTACACTTTATACAAATATTAACTCAAGATGGATTAAATTCTTAAATTTAAAACACAAAAATATTAAAACCCTAGAAAAAAATCTAAGCAGTACCATTCAGGACATAGGCCTGGGCAAAGATTTTATGATGAAATCACCAAAAACAATGGCAACAAAAGCAAAAATTGACAAATGGGATCTCATTAAACTAAAGAACTTCTGCACAGCAAAAGAAACAATTATCAGAGTGAACAGACAACCTACAGAATGGGAGAACATTTCTGCAATCTATCCATCTGACAAAGGTCTGACATCCAGGATCTACAAAGAACTTAAGCAAATTTGCAAGGAAAAAACCCACCAACCCATTAAAAAGTGAGTAAAAGACATTAGCAGACACTTCTCAAAAGAAGACATGCATGTGGCCAACAAACATATGAAAAAAAGTTCAACATCACTGATGATTAGAGAAATGCAAATCAAAACCACAATGAGATACCATCTCATGCCAGTCAAAATGGTGATTATTAAAATGTCAAGAAACAACAGATACTGGTGAGGCTGTGGAGAAATAGGAACACTTTTACACTCTTGGTAGGAATATAAATTGGTTCAAACATTATGGGAGACAGTATGGTGATTCCTCAAAGATTTAGAATCAGAAATACCATTTGGGCCAGGAATCTCATTACTGAGTATACACGCCAAGGAATATATCATTCTATTATAAAGATACATGCATGTGTACTATGTTCATTGCAGCACTATTCACAATAATAAAGATATGAAATCAACCCAAATGCCCATCAATGATAGACAGAATAAAGAAAATATGGTAGATATACACCATGGGGTACTATGCAGCCATAAAAAGGAATGAGATCATGTTTTTTGTAGGGACATGGATAAAACTGGACATCATTGTCCTCAGCAAACTAACACAGGAATAAAAAACCAAACACCATACGTTCTCACTTATAAGTGAGCGCTAAACAATTAGAACACATGGACACTGGAAGGGAAACAGCGTACACTGGGGACTGTCAGGAGAGGAGGAGAACATCCGGATAAATAGGTAATGCATGGTGGGCCTAATACCTAGGTGATGAGTTGATAAATGCAGAAAACCACCATAGCATATGTTTACCTATAAAACAAACCTGCACATCCTGCACATGTACCCTGAAACTTAAAGTGAAAGACAAGAAATAACAAAGTTTTAGTTTATCATAACTTTTCAAGTTTTATCCTATAAATTGAAATATATCATCATAAGTTGTCTACTATGTGAAGAATTAATAATCTATGTTTTGATTTGCCTATTTTTATGACTCTATGTAAAATTCACTCTTTATTAAGATAGGTGTTAACCAAAATTTTCTAGCATGATTCTGCATTTGACTTTGAAAAAAAAATCAATTGCACTCATATCCTAAGTTATCCTATTTCCACAAAATAATAAAATACAGGTGTTCAAGCATAAGCCTGAATAAAAATCCCAGATGTTTGTCTTTACCTGTCCTCCCTTTGCCACATATGTATATGAGCATTCATAGGGATAGCTGTAAGTTTAACATCACTAAAAGTTTCCAATATTTAGTACTATTAATTTTTTACTGTCAAAGGTCTGAGGAGGCCCTCAACATTTACCAAAACAAGTTTAGGTTTTAAACATTTCAGAAGTATCAAATATTTATCGAGTGCCTAATAAGTCTCATCACTTTAGTTATAATTAGCAAATGTAAGTAACAAACTGTTTTGTTTTTATGTGTAATGTCCACTTGCAGTAAAAGCCAAAGTTACAATAAGGTAGGAAATGTTAATTTCCATAGGAATCTTTCCTTATATAAAGATGTCTTTAAACTTTCTGGTACCTTACGGGAAAATTCATCTTTTCTTATGATAATCTATGACAAATTAAATCAATCTTATCCTCTTTGCATTCTAGCAAATATGTCTTGCTTTTTTAGTGCCAGATGGAAGAATATACAATATTGAAGTCTTCTATATACAAACAAGAAAATTACAAAGATAATAATAAAACTTTGGTATGGTTAGTAAAGTAATTGAGATGAAAATTCAAACAGGCTACCCAAGGTCTTATTAAACACAAGTTTTTTCATATAAAACTTTCATAATTTAAAAAATATCAAGTAATGTATGACCTTGTGGATTGAGACAATTTCAATCTATAGAGAAGAAACATTGGTAAATTATCTTATGATGTTATAAATTTTTTGAATGATATGATGGAGGCTTAGATTTAGTGTCACAATTTGGAGGGTCACATGTCAAATTCAACTGAATTAACTGGTTTTATAAGTCAAATTCAACTGAATCTTCTGTTTTGTGATGTATACCAGTTTCTGACTGAGTCTTATTACTTATTATTGCCATCCTAAAATTTGTTATTAGCTGACATTTTGATCATAGTGGGGTGTGAAGTGGTATCTTATTGTTATTTTGATATGCATTTGTCTGGTGATTAGTGAAGTTGAGAATTATGTCATGTGCTTACTGGCCATTTGTATATCTTCTTCGCAGAAATATCTATTCAAATACTTCATCCATCTGTAATTGGGTTGTTTGTTTTTAATTAATGAATTGTAAGAGTTGTTCATATATTCTCAATAAATTTTTTATCAGATATAATTTGCAAATATTTTGTTCCATTCTATAATTTGTTTTTTTACACTTTCTTCATGGTGTTCTTTGAAACATAAAAGCCTTAATTTGATAAAAAATTAATTTTTCTGGTATTTCTCTTTTGTTGCTTATACTTTTCATATTCTAAGAATCCTTTGCCAAATTCAAGGTCATGAAGATTTTCTCTATATTGTCTTTCAAAAGGTTTATAATTTTAGCTCTTACATTTAGATCTTTGATCCACTTTAAGTTAATTTTTATGTCTGGTGAGAGAGAGATTGATTTTATTCTTTTGTATTTGGCTATACATTTGTTCCAACATCCCTAGTTGATGCAACTATTGTTTCTCAATTAGATGTTCTTGGCACTCTTGTCAAAAATCAGCTAATGATATTCTAGACATAAATTAAAAATCAATGAAACACATCATTCATAATAGCCAAAAGATAGAAACGCAAATGTCCATGAACAGATGAATGAATAAACAAAATGTGGTATATCCATGCAATGGAATATTATTCAATGAAAAAAAGGAATAAATTACTGATACATAATACAACATAGATGAACCTTGGAAACATTATGCTAAATGAAATGAGCTAGTTATAAAACATCACATAGTATATTAGTCTGTTTATAGAAATGCCCCAAATAGGGCAATGTTTACATACAAAAAGTTGCTTAGCTCTGGGGACTGGAGGAGGGAGTAGCAGAGAGATAGCTAAAGAGGACATGGTTTTTCTTTTTTGAAGTGATGATATTCTTATTTTTTAAGTGTTCTAAATTTTGGTCTTTTTTTTTTATGAGACGGAGTCTAGCTCTGTCACCAGGCTAGAGTGCAGTGGTGTCATGTAGGCTCACTGCAATGTCTTCCTCCCTGGTTAAAACAATTCTCCTGCCTCAGCCTCTAGAGTAGCTGGGATTACAGGCATGAGCTGCCATGCCCATCTAATTTCTGTATTTTAGTAGAGGCAGGGTTTTACTATGTTGGCCAGGGTGGTCTCAATCTTCTGACCTTGTGATCTGCCCACCTCAGCCTCCCAAAGTGCTGGGATTACAGGCATAAGCCACCAAATGTTCTAAAATTGACTGTGTTGATGGTTGCATCTATGTGTAAATATAATTAAAACAATTATACACTTTTAATGGGTGAATTGTATGGTATGTGAATTATATCTTAATAATGTTGTTTAAAAGAAAAAAAGATAGGTCTGAGAAAAAGCCAGTGTTGATTGGCAGGAAGGGAGGCAGAAGCAGTGGAGAAAAAGTGAAAGAAGCTACGAAAGAGGAAGGCACAAATCAAGCACTAATATTTGTTTAGAAGCCAAGTGGGGAAAAAATGTTCCAAGGAGAGTGATCAGGTGTGTCAAATGTAATTGCTAATATAATTATGATATTTTACATTCCTTCATAAGTTAAATAAGGAAAGATTAAAAACTGACCATTGGATTTAGCCCAATGAAGGTTATTGACTTGACAATTGCCGATTTGTTGCATGGGGGGAGCAAAAATCCGATTATAGGCAGTTCAACAGGAAAAAAGGAAGAATTTACTGTCACTGAACAAAGACAACTCTTTCAAGGACTTCTGCTATTTAAAAAGAGACAGAGAGAGACAGGAAAATACCTAAAGTAAATTAAAATCTAGAGGTTTCTTATTATTTATTTCGAGATGGAATTTCACTTTTGTTGACCAGGCTGAATGTGATGGTGCAATCTCAGCTCACTGAAACCACTGCTTCCCAGGTTCAAGTGATTCTCCTGCCTCAGCCTCCCAAATAGCTGGGATTACAGTCACCTGCCACCATGCTTGGCTAATTTTCTACATTTTTAGTAAAGGCATTGTTTCACCATGTTGGCCAGGCTGGTCTTGAACTTTTGATGTCAGGTGGTCCATCCGCCTCCCACCTTGATCTCCCAAAGTGTTGGGATTACAGGCATGAGCCCACTGTGCCCAGCCAAGATTCTTTAATATGGAAGAAATACCAGCATTTTTGTGTGCTGATGGGAATGATTTATTAAAGAGAAGAAAGCTGATGGCATAAGAGAGAGAAAAATGGCTGAAGCATTGTTGCTGAATAGAGAGAGGAAACAGCATGTAGTGCACAAGCACAGACAAATGTGTTGTGAGTCCTTCCATCTTACCAGAGAAGAATGTAAGGTATGTGAGCACAAATGCAAACTGGTGTGTACATTTGGTGATGGTAGGTGCTTATGGAAATTATTTTTTTCTTTGTTTCATTATCTTAAATTTCTTTTGTAAGTTTAAAAGTTAGGGAGTAGTGTCAGAGACCTGAAGAAAGAAGAGAATGTGTAGAATAGTCATCTAGGAGAGAGGGACAGTGAACTGTTGAGGGAAACATAATGATTCCCAGGCAACATGAATGGTTTTCTAGAAGTTAGTGGTCACGGATTTTAAAATGAAACCATCAGCATGGTTGTGTGCTTCTTCCTTCTCCCTGTGTTCATCGGTGCTAGTTCAGATATTAGGCAAGCAGGAAGATGGCTTGTGGTTTAGTCAAGGGAAGAGGGTGATGCTAGAAAAGATCAAAGGAGTTTAGAATGATTTAAGGAACAACTATAATGATCAATGTGAATTTAAGCTGAATATGAAGATAAAAATGGGAACACATGGAGTGATAAACAGTGACGATGTGGCAGGTCTCCGTATAATCAAAGCATGGTTGGGGCTAGAGCCCTAGAGTAAGTGAAATAGGAAAAAAAGGGAAGAGGTAGAAGTCAGAGAGTAGGGAAAAGACATTTTGGAGGGTTAGAAGGATGCTTATTGTTCTCTCATTCTCACAAGGGTGTGAAAGAAGAAGTGTCTACCGCTGGAAAGAGAAATTCCAAAGAAGTAAGGGACAGCCAATGGCCAATGAAAGCATTTTAAATTTAAAAGATGAATCAATCAGAGAATGAGTTGAGGATATAGGTGATTTAGCTAACAGTTACTTTAAGTTTCAGATGATATGGAGCAAAGGTTTCAGGAAATGAAGAGGAAGGGCAGATAGAAACAGAAAACATAACGTACAGATTTATTTGGGGACCGTGGCGACCTAGGATTCACAGGCTGCTTCTGGTGACCAACATGAATAAAGGAGATGCTGAAGTCTATTCTGGTGATGGTTAGAGATGGTTGTATTGAGACTACAAGTGATGAGGGTCGGGAGGGATGGCAGTTCTTACCAGGAGTACACATTTCTGAACTTTTGATTCATTCCTGCTGAAGATCTGTGTTTTGAAAATGGAGGCTGGAGGTGAGCAGTGGTTTCATGTCATTCTGAGTCTTTCTAGGCTCTTGTTAACAGTAGAATGCAGAGAGGTGGCCTTAGGAACTCAATAAGGATCGTACTTTCATAAAACTTGATATGAAATCTCTGTAAAAGTTGGGTTCCATGAGAATTTTCTTTTTACATATAATATTAAAGCATTTAATGGATTTTTAATTATTTCTACTTTTTAACTTGCTATTTTGTAGCCTGATTCCAGGTTTGCATGTGACACCCTTATTTTACAAACTCTCATAATAGAGAAAAAACAAATAAATACTTTTTTTTCTATAGTATAGTAGAACAGAAAAGTAGGAAGAACCTGGGTAAATGATGGTTGTATAGACACACCATACTAGCCTAAATCCACTTATTCCTGAGTATGTATGAAAGATTAAATATTTGTGTGTTTGAGTTATAATTTCATTTCTATTACAAGCTGCTGAATGATATTTTTTACCTGACATACTTACAAAAATCTTCACCATTTTCTTTTTTTAGCCATGTTTTCATGATCTCTAGTGATATGTAAATCACTAAAGTGGTATTCAGTAAGCCTCCTTACTCTCCTTCTACCCCACCACACTCTACCACCATCCCATTTTCCTCTTTCAAGGAATATAGTAAAATTAAGAATTGTGTCTCCCTTCTCCCTTGAAGAAAGAAATGACCATGTGACCCACTTTGGCCAATGAAATATAATCAGAAATAACCTCTGTGACTTCTAGAAGTAAGTCTTAAAAAGCCAGTGTATAATTTACCACATACCTTTTTTTTCTGCAACATCATCTTGAGGTTTACAGATTATGAACACTTCATTAGCCTGGTTCACTGAGCAAGAATGATGTGGAGGAGAACCCCTAGTAATGGGTATATAGTAAAGGTAAGAAATAATCTTCATTGTTTTTATAATTCTGACATCTGGTGTTTACTATTACATCTTAGTATAGCTTATCCCATCAGATGCAATATACTTTCTTGTTTGGTTCCAATTTTAAAGAAAAACACTATTTCTCTATTCATTGAGACGTTCTTCTGCATTTCAGAGGTATGTTATTTAGGTATATACCCTTACTTTTATAATTTTTTTACATCTATTTCTTTGGCTTTGTTTTGCTGATTTTTAAATTATTGAACACTTAGTTCATTTGCTGTTACTCCCTCTCATTTCTTCACAAATATAGTTAAATGATAAGTTTCCCTTTAAATGCTTCTCTGGTTGTGTGTCACAATTTTTGACATACACTCTTTTAAATATCATTCTGTTTTGTTTCATATCTTTCCTTAAGATTTTCTTTGTGAAACATGGCTAATTAATAGCATGTTATCTAGTTTCCAACCATAAGCTTTTTAATGTTTTTCTTTAATTATTGGTTTCCAGTATTACTAAATTTTATTAAGAAGAATGTTATATTGCATTGATTTTTTGAAATACGCTAAGGATTATTTTTGCTCTAGCATATGATAAAATATTGTGAATACTTAAAAAGTGTGTATGGTCTTTGTAGGCTGAGTAGAGTTTCTAATCAAGTTATTCAGATCTTCTGTTTCTTATTTGGGACTTTGTGGCCTTGATCTGTCAATTTCTGAAAGGGATATGTTAAACTCTTCAGCTAGAATTGCTGACTTACCTGTTTATCCCTATGATTCAGTCAGTTGCATTCAATATACTCAGAGGCATTAACAGACTATTTCATTCATCTACATTTTTCACTACCCTGTGTCTCTTGAAAGTAGACTGTGCTAGCCACTTTAACATTCGAAGTGAGAAATAGAAGGCCTGGATATAGTACACCCTTAATTCATCCTTGCTGAACTTGAACAAGTGAATATTAATGCAAAATTAATTTTAGAATTTTTCCCATGAGAGTTATATACTTGAACCGATATATCTACACACTTTCCC
The DNA here is from genome assembly GCA_963573385.1 of Cacajao melanocephalus. Classification (NCBI taxonomy): domain Eukaryota; kingdom Metazoa; phylum Chordata; class Mammalia; order Primates; family Pitheciidae; genus Cacajao; species Cacajao melanocephalus. The sequence goes on from CAUYLG010040792.1 coordinate 128,087, forward strand.
TAGTATTTCATAGTGGTATGAAATATGCCTGTCAAGGCAGCGTGTTGACAGGATAAATCCGACTACCTTATAGGAAGATTTAACCTGTAGAAACATTTTTCATGATCTAAGAAAGTCATTTTGATGACTTTATTTAATCGTTATTTTCTAATCTGCTTGAGTCAGACATGCCAAATAACAAGACAAATATTTTAATAAACATTCTAGAATCTGACTAAGTCTAGCAATCTTATTATAAATTAAGATATTTTTGAGTCTTGGTTTTAATTACCTTTTATTAGTATAATACTGAAGGATAAATTCTGTCCCATTACTTTACAGATATACTTTCTTTGTGAGCCTAAACAGAGGATTAGCTTGATTTTTAAACATTTATTAAGCATCTACTACATACAATAGTAAGTAATTTAGTCAAAATTTCTCCTTGCCTGTATCACACACTTAGGATGAGTAGACAGAAATTAAATATGTTAATAAACAAATAATGTAATGTTAATTAGTTGCTATGAATGTTAATTAGTTGCTATTGGGAAATAATAACATTAGCAAGTGATGAGAATTGGAACTACTTAAATTACAGTTACATATGAAATGAAGTTTTACTTGAGTTTGCAGTGATAAGAAAGAGGAGGTCATACAAGGAGTTGGTGGATATTCTCATTACTTTTCACTGAAAGTATTAAAATATGACTCATTGAGTTTAATAAATAGCACAAAGTCTATGTTTAATTCCACAGAATAAACAAAATAAGTAGAGATGTTTACCATAAAGGCACTGAAAATTTTCCTAACTTTTGAAAAATATGTTCAGTCTTGGAAATAAGTAACCATTTTGGAGAATACATGAAGAATTTAAATGCATATACTCTATGTTCTTAAAGATTTAGTAATTTCGTTATGCTAGTCTGCTCTCATGCTACTTATAAATACATACTCAAGACTGGGTAATTTATAAAGGAAAGCGATTTAGTTGACTCGCAGTTCCACATGGCTGGGAGGCCTCACAATCATGGCAGAAGGTGAATGAGATGCAAAGTCACAGATTACATGATGGCAGGCAAGAGAGCTTGTGAGGGGAACTCCCATTTATAAAACCATCAGATCTCATGAGACTTATTGACTACCATGAGAACAGTATGGGGGAAACCAATTCCTTGATTCAATTATCTCCACCTGGCTCCACTCTTGATATGTGGGGATTATTACAATTCAGGGTAAGATTTGGGTGGGGACACAGCCAAACCTGATCACATTAGTCCTAAATTATGGTTCTAGTTTATGTTAAATAACCTGTGCTTTGGCCTTTGTCTTAATGATATTTGTCAAATTACATATTTAATAGTAGGTGAAGAGAATAAAGAAAATAATTATGTATTCATTAAAAGAAGCCAATCAATCAAGTTCTTTAGAAAATATACCATCTTTTTCATACAAATTTATGGTTAATGCATGCTGCAATAAAACTCATTAGTATATTACTTAGATCTTATTCTTTCCTCTTACCTCCTTTTTGCTTCACAAACTACTCCTAATACTCAATATTCATTTAAATGCAATATGATAATAGGAAGTTATTTCTGTCTACCAATGGAAAAACAATAAACAGTCTATGCAAAATATAAAGAAAACATTACATACCCACAGTTATTTGAGTCTCAAGCTGAACCCTTTGGAAAGTTGAAATTACTGTCAATTGTTTTGGTTACATCTCTGTTTTCAGTTTTAGAAGCTTACCAAACGTGTACTACTCTTCAAAAACTTGTTTCACTAGCACTTTGTGCCTCATTCTATTTTAACAAAGCCTTTTGCCTTAATACTTTGAAGACATGTAAAAATTATCTATTCAACTGACATTGCCAGCATAAGAGTGAAAGTGAAGCACAGCAACCAGTCAATCAAAAAAGTACCTGTCTTTACTGTTCTTATGAGTAGTACTAAGAATTTTTTAGAAGAATGGCACTTTCAGAATAGGCAAGGCCAAATGGGGATGAAAACAGAAATCATAAATAATGAAATATTAGTTAATAAAAATGCGAAAATATCTTACTATACATCATTGTAGCTTTCTTTTTCAAAATACATTTTGGAGTCCATATCTTGAAAATAGAGTTAGGTTTACAAGCCATATTCAATGGTCAAAGAAGAGAATTATTAAATAATATTCCTTTTGTATAGATTCATAAAGTATTATACCTATATTATAAAGACTCTGAGAAGTTGTGAAGTCAAAAAATGTGTTTTCCTTTGTTTAGTTAAGGAATTCTCAAATTTATATAAGATTGGAATATTTCTCCCTCCAACTCATTCACCCAATTGTGCACTGTTGATGTGGCTGCGCCAAACACCAAACTCAAAAACTCTATGCCAATTTTATTCTGAACTTGGCCCATCTCTCATACATCATTGGGTATTGCACCACTGCAAGTTTTGTAACTTGCCCCAGGACTTGAACACACACTCCTTAAAAGAAAAATGTATTCACTGTGGGTCAGCTTTGAAACACGAAAAAGAAGTTCAATTCAAAGTAGAAAGTTTTCAAGTTTGAAATCTTTGCAGACTATAAGATGCAATTTGACTACCATTGCCAGAACTTTCCAAGTATGGATTTAGAAAAAAGTAATGATTCTCCTCAAATAGAAAAAAAAATCTATATTTGTGTATATATCACAAATATAAAGGAGTCAAACTTAAGTATCAGTTTCATAAATTTTTGTTTTCATTGATTTACCTGATCTTTTAAAACTAATATTAGCTTTCTACTTATTGGTTTCTTTAGTCATATTTTATTTATTTTATTTTGTTATTGTTTTTGCAAATAATTCAGCCCAGCTTTATCAAGCACCAATGACTAAGTCTTTCAAAGAAATAACAATAATCCTGACTTGCATGGCAGTATTCAAAAAAAAATTTGGCCTGGAGGTTAAGAGATGGATTCTAGTCTTGCTTTGCCACTAAATAGCAAAATGACCCAATGGAAATCAGTTATCTTTTTCTGGTATTTAATATGCTCATTTGTAAAATGAAGATAGATGCTGAATGCTGAATGACTTGAGTTGTTGCTTTTATCTGTAGCATCTCACAATTCTCAAGTCAAGAAAATAATATTTGGAGGGATATTTCCGATAAATAAATGGAACTTCCACAAAATGAATGTAAATTGTCAAAGTGAAAGATTCCAGTGTGGTTTGAATTTACAATACTAACAAAATTAGCGTGTGTTAAAAGTGTTTTACAGCTTATGGAAAAATGTTTCAAACATTACATCAACTCCTACAATAGCCCTGTGTTCAAGATTATATTATCCTCATTTCATGGCAAGGAAGTAATATAGACAAGATAAATTTCTTGTATTTTGGTCACAGAGAGAGATAACCCTGAGCTGAAGTTCAAATTTAAGTGTCTTACTCCCAAATCAATGTTTTTTCCCCAATACCAAAGAGTATTTATTTTTGTGCATGCAATTATTCAGTTGTGTCAAATTACACTGTGATAATTGTTTCTTACTATTCTTCCTAATTATTTTTAAATGAAAGCAGCTGAGTTTACCAGGAAATCTGTTAATTTCTCTCTCTCTCTCTCTCTCTTTTTTTCCAAAGAGCAAACTGTGTACCTTGAAAGCCTTTCTGAGGTTTTTTTTCTCAAGGTAGAGACCTCTTTTGTTCTACACAACTGACACAATCTTGATTTCCCAATGCTTCTTTTGTAGGCATGTTGAATTTGTGAGGCTGGTAAAGGGTTAAGTTATTATCTTCGGACGGCTGTCATAGTATTAAGAGACTTATCTAATTATAAATACATTGCAAAATGACCCATTTTTTTCTTATAGTATGCATTTTATATGTGGCAAAACATCCATTCAGCACTGTATATTGTTTGATTATAATCCATTAAAGCCATGGACAAGATACTGTTAAAATACCTCTTAGAATGTAAACAGTGGCTAAGAGTTCACTGATACAACATCAGTGCACCTCTGCTGTGGATGTCAACCCAATACATTTAGTTCTTAACATAGGTTCTCTTTGGGTACCGAAAGACAGCTTTTAAACAGCCGCTAATGAGTACTGATGCATCCCCTGGGACTATGTTTTACATACATATAGGTCAAAGTAACCATTAACACTTGTTACTCAAAGCATTCCACAATTACTTAACCCACAATTTTAGTACATTAATTACATGGCACTCCCATGAAGTAAGCAAATGCTTTTATTTCTACAGACAAACCAAAGTCATTAAGTAAATTCTAAGTAAATTACATGAAATAAGGTTGCAGGGGAAAGTCAACAATAAGTATGGCAAGACTAGAATCAAGCATTTTTGATACTCAATTTTAAACTTTAATTGTGGTTTCATGTTCTATTCAGAGTCTCAATGACATTATTTAGTTAGAAGATAGTTCAGAGGCATATTCTCTTTATAGAATCATCAATCAAGTTTTTACAAAAGACTGTTGTTACTAGCATCAATATATTGAAAGGATGAACAAGGTTTTATATATATTATATATATATATATACACACACACACACACACACATATATGTATGACAGATAATTAATCTGAGCATTAAAAAAGCAAATTTTAAAAGCCATTTGGCTATTTTGGTGGAAAGACATTTCAGAGCACAGTATTTGCATAATGGAAATAAATTTATTTTGTTTATGGTGAATCTAATATGAACAAAAGTAACTGTAGCATCTGTGTTTTAAATACTTTCACATCACGATTCAACATCTATAATTTCACCCAAATTAGCACACACTGTTAAGTTTGTTCAAAAAAACCTAATAGAATGATGAAAAGGGGCTGAAGATGCAGACACACTAACTATAAAGAATAGCCTTAAGTGAGCTGCAAACACAAAAGCCATGTTTTCATTTAGTTTGGAGAAAAAGCTTCAATCTAAAGGTCATCATGCATGGAATATTCCCAATGAAGTCAATCTCAATTTGGAAGCTTAGAAGGAAACAATATGATTGAATTCCAAATATGCAACCTTGACTGAAAGGAGGGTTCAGAAGAGCATATTTTAGTCCTTTCAAATACAGTTACACATGAATCTCTAAAGGGAGTATATGTTAGTTAAAAATACACACCAGGAATAAAAATGTTTAAAATATATCATGAACCAGGAGGACAAATATATATTTTCTAATATTTCCAGTTATTTTGTACTGTTCTAAGTAGAATTTTCACTGCTTCTACCAGTACTGAAGAGAGTTAAAGGTTATCGTCAAGAAATGTGAGCTCAATTTTTACCCTCAGAGACTGAAATACTTTGTTCAAAAGAGCTAGTGATTTCTCTGTGGTACTAGACATCTCTGAACGGCTCTGTGAAAGATTCTGAAACCATGCTGAGAACAAATGCTGCAAATCTCAAAGTCAACACGAGTGGAAGATGCAGAAGTGGTAAAACAAACAAGTTCAATTTTTTCAAGCCCTCATCCAAATAAGAGCGTGGGCAGTGACATCTCAATCAGATATCAGCCTTGGCAAAGAAGTCATTGGTTCTTTATATTACACAGAAAAAATAAAGCGGAGAAAATTTCATACTCATTAGGCTGTCAGGATATATGTGGTGAAAAGATGGTTGTTTGAAAAGAAATAATAGAATGTGAGGATGAACATCTTTCTAAGCACCTCTGAAATTGTCTCTGGTAGACACACATTATTTTGCCCCAGGGATGCGCTATAAAAATACGTTCTATATCTCAAAGGAATGGAATTGCTTTTTAATTAATTCTGGCTCAATAAAAATACAAATCATAAAAATATTGTTTTATATTTCATCAAATGGCTAAAAAATGGTGATTAAAAGTAATGACCTCTCAAACATATGTGTAAAAATGTAAGAGTATTTCAAGATTAAAACAGTGTAAACACTTACTCTCTCAGTCCTCCTATCACACAGATGTTTACCTCCCATCTGTTTTACATTTGATCAAAATGGATAAAGAGCAGATGATTTAAAAAGACCTCCCAAATATATAGACAGAAATATAAAGATATTTCAGGGTTCTCCCATGTGATTTACATTTGATTAAAATGGCTAAAGAACAAATCATTTTAAAATAAGCAACAACAGAAACAATAGTCTCACAACCATGTAGCTAAAGAAATGTAAAGATATTTCAAGACGAAAATAGTACAAAGATAAATCCTCTCCTTTCTCCTACCCTTCCCCCATCACATTGAATATTTTCTTCCATGTGCATTGTGTGTTCATATCCATGACACTTTGAATTAATTCTTTTCCCTGAGGGATGGATTACCTTATCTAGTCTGGGCATTTCAGTAGTTAACAATGAACCTATGAATTAATCTGAATATAGAAACTAATTACAATGAAACCTGTTCCATGTTCTCACTTTAAACATTTCCTCACCTTAATCTTTAAAAGACCAAGAGAATTGGCAAAAAGGCAATGTATCCCATTTAAGAAGCTTTTTATTCTTTCTATACCAATATACGTTATTTCTAGTGAGATATTCAGTGAGGTGGCATTATGCTTTAAGGTTATCAAGGCACTGTTATGGTAGTTGCACCCTGCATGATCTCAAAGGTCAAAAAGGATAAAAGTTTTAAGGAAAAATTAACAAAAAATGTAGAGAGAAAATGGTTAATACAATAGGAGCAAAAGTCATGAAACTGAAAAAAGACAATTGAAGTTATCTATTTCCCTGGGTGTTTCTTCACATTTTCCCTCTCCCTATTCCATAATCAGACAGATGAAAACATGGAGAAGTTTCAATATGGTTGATGATTCATCCATTTTAAGACAAGTAAGTACACATCCTTGCAAAATATCAAGAAAATATATTGAATCCTTAGAATGGCTTTGACTTCTCAAAAAATCCTAAACATTGTTACCAAACTTTGAGTTAGAAAAATAAGCATTCAAATAAATAATCAACAAATGTGTCCATATTATTTATGCAAATTATGGTTCCCACACATTTTGATTTGTAAGAACTGGGTACTATGTACATAGCCACGGATTAAGGAAGATCAAGCCATCAGCAGTAAGAAATGATTGGCTTTTTCCCTGCAGAATCCCAGAATGTAGAAGTTTATAAACAATTTAGAGTAGTCCAGTCCAATCCTCTCTTTATGTAGATAAGAAAATTGAAAATAAAATGAATTTTCCTGCCCAAAGGCCCTAGTGCTCGGATGTAAATTCTTTGTCTCCATATTCATTCATTTTCCTACCATGCCTCAATATCTCACTCAGTCTGATATACACAGACAATGCAGATAATTGCATTCGGGTGAAGTGGATTTATCTTCGCTTCCATAAAATGCTTGGTTTGAAGAGGAGTCCAGGTAGCAGCCCCGCATCAGTTCTAGAAGCCTACCATGGGAAAAAAAATTAGAGATAAAATGCCTAGAAACTCATAGGGTCTTTCTTATTTCTATCCATAAAATATTCTCTTAAACCTGAAATAGAAATCACTATTTTATAATTACTTAAAGTGGTAGCAGTACATTGTGTGCACTAAAGATCTGTTTTTGTGTGTATCTTGGTTAATAGTAGATAAAAGCAGCTCAGATTTCTTTCATTTCTAAATTCACAAATAGTATAGTAAATTTAATAAGTAATACAAAATTTTGCAATCTGTCTTCTGTTGCCATCAGCCAAGTGCAACTCTTGCTTATTCTTTTTTCCAGTGCCCTCTTATATGGCATAAAGATATTCAACTCAAAATAGTATTAGACACTTTTAAATAACAAGAATCCTGATTTTTTTGATTCACTAATTCACTCCTCCCTTTATGTTTTGAAATCCACTAAAAGTGCTTGATCCCCTGAGTGCAATATGATAGGTGTTGCTCCTGTCCTCAAGGAGGATGTGTTTGGTGGAACCTATGTCCAGACTGTTTTTTTTCCTAGTGTTTTCACAAATTAGGTCTCTTCTCTCACTCTTTCATCTATATCTTCCATTACCATTAGGGTTCTGTCCTCAGAATAATTATCTTCCCACTTTGTCCTCAGAATAATTATCTTCCCACTTTATGATCTTTCTTGGGAGTTTTTACATTTCCATGGTTTCAGCAAAGACCTGTGTTAATTATTTCAGGAACTGGCACAGTCTAGGCACTGTATTATTGCTTGCTGATTTTAGAATCCTAAATCTATGGATGGCTTTAATCTTTACTGCCATCTGATCTTTCCTTTCAAATGTCCATTCATACTCTGGATATCTCTACTTTGAGGATTTTTCAGTCTTTCAAATCCATATCCAAAACAAAACTTGGTATCTTTCTTCTAAGGCTTTTTCATCCTCCTGAATGTCTTTCCACACTAAATTGCTTCATCCTTCATTGGTTGCCTAAGTCAGATAATCCAGATGTTCTTTATTACACCCACTTTGTTATGTCCTTACATTCAATTGGTACTTTAGGTCTACCAATGGACATATCTTGGGAATCCACTCCCCATATTTTTTAGTCAAGGCTCTTATCCTATTTTACGATTAATTAAAGAGGTACTTCTAACATTTGAGGCTCTAGTTAGCTACTAATAATATTAAAAATAAAATATATATTTAAAGTATAACAATATATTTTAAAATAACCTTTAATATAAAATTCTTGGGGAAAATATCACTCTCAGAAAGAATACATGCAGTGGAGGTGGTTTCTACATCACAGAAATGGTGGAAATAATTCAAAATATGTAGACCAATTTCTGGTGCATATTTAAGTAATTCAGGACATATTTAATTTTGACAATACTAGAATCCAATTTTCAATATTACTATGGAAGTAATGTTAATAAACTAAAACTGCATAATTCTGGTCTGCTCTGGCTAATGTTTTTTATTAGTCAAATATTTACAAGATTTCATTTTAATTATCAACATCACTTCTATAGACAATGGGTTTTTGTATGTGTCAATTTTTGCTTATATTACTAATTTGATATATACGTAAATAAGCTATTGATTGGATCAACTCGAATCGTTTAAAATTACTGAGAAGAGAAAGAACTACCAAAATAAAGCTATATTTTTGAGTTTTAGTTTGCCTAATCTATCTATGAATACTAAATTTTACTTGAAAATTTATCTTTTTTCATAAAACATATCCTCATTTTTAAATTCACTTTAAAAGGGCAAAGACAAAAGCAGAGATGATGTAAAGTAGATCGTTTTTATTAAAAAATTTAATCCTAGATATAATCTTGAAAAAATTAAAAAACTTTAGTAAGTTAGGACTGGCACCCAAACTTCTAAACATTTCACTAAATATCAAATGCTTAAGGTTTCTCACTCTCACCTCGGAGCTCTCACACAATGGCCCTCATAATTCACGTCAGCAGGGGCTGCTTGAAAGAGTGTGAAAGCTCTACAGTGTCATGCTTCAATTTACTCATGTATTCATGGAGTAGAAGGAATAAGCCTTCTAGGTGACCACATTAGGCCCAGAAAGCCAGTAAAGAAACAAGTTTTTATCAGAAATTTTTTTTTCTGGCTGTATAACTGTAACCACAGATATTATGTATTTTTAAAAATCTATGCCAAAATTTAAATAAATGCGATTCTAAACCTAGTGTATGCCAGCTTCTAGGAATGCTAAACTTGACATTTACAGTATAATTATCTTAGCCATTTAAAGATAAAGATTTGTTAAGCTATGCATTTTAGGACAGATTACTTGATGCTTAACCATGCTCATAAAAAGCCTGCAAAATACCTTTAATCCCTATTTCTTTTCAAAGCTCCTCCCTTATTCCCTACTTAAGAAGAAAAACATTATATGACTTTTTTTTTAACCTCAAGATTTGGTTGAACATGAGCTATTTTTCATTAGTATGCTTGATACCTAATTTGGAACTATTATTGTGACATTTTGGCTTAAGACAGAACTTAGAATAACATTAGGAATGATGAGATCGTGAAAGGGGTTACTTTCTAGATCTCCCTTTGCTATTTGGAAGTCAGTTCGTTGGCATCAGGAAAGACAAGGCAATGTCTAATCATAATTACAGCAATGCATGCTGTTATAAGACAGTGGTATCAAGAGGGAATGTAGAGAAACATTAAGAATAAATGAAAGTAGAATACCAGAAAGATTTGAAGGAGCTCTAACTAAAGCAACTACCCTCATAGACTGTAAGAATGGCTTAATAAGCTACAGTTGACCCTAGGTGCCTGAAGTTTCAGATGCCCGAGACTGACAGTTGGCCTGGAAATGGTAACCCTGTTAACCCAACATGATTCTGAATTCAGAAGAATTCTAAAGAGAATCAGACCTTCTCATTTTCCTGTGAAGAAGTAAGAAACAGGCTTTCTTGAGCTTGAACAACCTTGCCTATTAGGAAGTAGCAGATGAAATCCACACACGTGAAATTGATTCACCTAGTATTCTATTTGTTTTTCATGTGGATTTTGTGACAACTGTTAACACATATAGGTCATCAGAATACTATTTAGAATGACAAAAATTTAGTGCATTTTGTAGAGTTGACTTATTATTAAAGAAGCAAAACATCAGAAAATTGTGCCTTAAAAATTACAAGATGCCATATTTTACCTAAGTTTTTTTTGTTTTGATTTGTTCATAGTCTTTTGTGTATATAAACAAAGTAAGAAAAAACTGGCCAACCATTTTACAATGCAACAAGGTCAAGAAATTAAAATGGAATAAATCATAGAGAAGATGAATTTGCTTAATTGAGTAACAAACAAACAAAAATAAAATCAGAGTTATCTGTATTGATTTAAAGTAGACAAATTTAAGCTAAAGAGATAAATGTTTAACACTTTTTTTCCTATGAGTGTAACAGGATTGAGGAATGTCAGGTATACATAAGCATTTTTGAAAGTATTTTTTAAAAATTATGTTTCACTTTCATTCTTTCTTCTCTTGCATTTTTCCAAATGGAGAATCCAAAAACAAATAACAAACAATATAAATAAGATTTAGATATAGAATGATGTTAATCATTTTCTTAGACTAAACTCTGAGAATTTAAATTAGATTCAGTCAAAAGATTATACAAATATGGAAAGTTTTAGTCTCTTTTATAATGTATGCATTCCCCAGCAGCACCAATTTATTTTTACAGAAAAAATAAATTAAAATTTGTTTATAAAAAATAAAAATAAAAAATAAAACCTCTGAGAGAATTAAAAAAAGTATTAAACCTTTAAGACAATAAAAGAAATAAATGAAATACAAGACAGAAGCAAAAATAAAACAAAATAAAATTCTTTACAGCAAATAAATTTTTTCACTTTTAATTTTCTTATTTTTACTAATTTACTAATTGAACAGTGGTTTCTCATTGGCATAAATCAGAGACTCTCAAACTGTGAGTCGAATCTTGCCTATGACTGTTTTTGTGAATAAAATTTTATTGCATTAGCATATTGTCTGTGGCAGATTTACAATGGTACAGGTAAGTAGCTGGAGCAGGGTTGGTATGGTATGCAAAGTCTAATATATTTACCATCAAGACCTTTACCAAAAAAAAGGATAACCCTTGATGTAAGAGGATGTTTGTTTTATATTTTGAAAGTAGAATGATTTCATCTATTTTCATTTTTTCCTTTGCTCATTTATCAAAACTGTATAATAAAGGATTTATTTTTATTTTAAATTATTTATGCTGATTATGTCCTACCTGAGGCTTTGTTTTGTTTTGTTTTGTTTTTGTTTTTGTTTTTTGAGACAGAATCTCTCTGTGTCACCAGGCGCCAGGCTGGAGTGCAGTGGCGTGATCTCAGCTCACTTCAACCTCTGTCTCCCAGGTTCAAGCAATTCTCCTTCCTTAGCCTCTCGAGTAGCTGTCATTGTTTAGTAATTTATAAGATTTTTCCTATTAATTTCTGAATTTATTTTCCCTTGACACCATCAATTTGACTCTATATGCTTATAATGTTTTCATTATAATATAGTAGCTAATATATACTTTAATATTTATAATTTTAAAATAAATTGTTTTGGTTTCTTATTTGTTTCTTATTTTAAATAAAGATTGTATATATTTTTCCAAGTTTATCAAATGCAAAAATTCTTTAATTTTTTTCTTTTGAAATACATTAATTTCAGAGATCAATTTGAGGAAATTTTTGAAGTGTTTGTGAGGATTATACTAGGCAATGTAGTCAATGTATCTGTCATACTTCCTGATACATAATAAGTTCTCAATAAATACTAGGTACTATTTTGATAATGACTTATTATTTATTAGTTGAGATCATACAGTCAGATTCACTGAATTAAGTGCCTCTCTGTACGTATTTACTGTGTAACCTTGGGCAAATAACAAAACTTCTTTAATTGCCAGTTGTTTTCATCTGTAAAACAGGAAAACGGGGAAGTTAGTAGTTACCATGTGAGTCGTTGTGAAGCTCAAAAACAGTGCTATGTTTAACATTATAAAGTGTTATAAGTAGTATATTTTATTTATTTTTTCTTTTTTTTTTTTGAGGCAGAGTCTCGCTCTGTTGCCCAGGCTAGAGTGAAGTGGTGTGATCTCAGCTCTCTGTAACCTCCACCTACCTTGTTCTAGCAATTCTCTTGCCTCAGCCTCCCAAGCAGCTGGGACTACAGGCTTGCACTACCACGCCTGGCTAATTTTTGTATTTTTGGTTGAGACGGGATTTCACCATGTTGGTCAGGCTGGTATCAAACTCCTAACCTCAGGTGATCCACCCACCTTGGCCTTCCAAAGTGATGGGATTACAGGTGTGAGCCACTGCCCCCAGCCAGTATACTTTATTTTTCTGCTTCTGACTACACATACTCTGTTATTGATGGTAGTAGCTGTGTGTCTGGAGCAGCTACTACCATCACTCTTGCTGCAGCAGGGAGGTGTGGCCAGGACTGCAGACTCTGTGGAGCCGGGGACAAGTGGAAGCCTCACCTCTACCGAGTTGGTGAGGTGGGTGCTCTCTGGTTACAGCTGCAGCCACATAAGTTGTGGTTACAGACATGGGCCTCCAGCTCCACAGAGCAGGAAGCCTTTCATCTGCCACCCTGCAGGTATTGTTGCAGACCCAAGCATCTCTGCACTCTTGGGGGCCTAGGAAGGCCCCCGATGCCCTCACAGGCTGAGAAATGCCTGCTCCCACTACCTAGTTTCTCCCTCCTGTTGGCATCTGCTCTGATCTCAGAGCAAAGTTGGACCAAGCCAGGCACTGTCAAGGCCTAGCCAGGTATGCACACACTCGGGGCAGTGCTGACAAGCCAGCCCCCTGATGGCTTGGCACCCTCTGGACTTTGAGCTCCGATGAACATGGTGGGGGGAACCTAAGGGGGTGCTGAGGGCAGCTTGGTGCTGGCCTGCAGGTGCCCCTTGGCACAAACAGCCTGGGCACCATGAATGTCAATGGGAGACAGAGAGGCTCCTGAGAGGAAGAGAGCCAGTCCTTGGTGAGGCCCCACCTTCAGGCCAGGGACGGCCTGAAAGCAGGGGGCTAGGCTGCCAGTCCCACTGACCAGATTAGGGACCTTTGGTGCCTTTTCTGGGCCAGCCCACAGCCACCCGTGGACCAATCGGGCTGCACTTCCTCCCTTCTGAGGCCCATAAAAGCCCAGGGCTCACCCAGAGCAGAGCAAAGGACAGAGAGGACAGGATGACCAGCTGCAGAGAGGAGCTTCCCTCTCTGCCAAGAGTTGCAGACAACAAGATGATCTGCCTGCAGAGAGGAGCCACCCACTCTAGGGTCCCCTCTCTGCCAAGAGCTGCAGATAAGGGGATGACCAGCTGCAAAGAGGAACTACCGTCTCTGCTGAGAGCTGAATACTTGTTGAGACAATCTGCCTGCAGAGAGGAGCTACTCTCTCTTTTAGGAACTGAACTCTCATTGGAACACTTTGGCCACAGAGAGGAGCTGCCCACTGCGGATCTTCTCTGAGCTGTTCTGTTGCTCAATAAACTCCACTTAGTCTTGCTCACCACTCCCTTGTCTGTGTACTTCATTCTTCCTGATTGCAGGACATGAACGTGGGATATGCTGAAAGATGAGGCTAAAAGAGCGGCTGTAACACAAACAGGGCTGAAACATGCCCTTTGCTCACCACATTGTGGGCAAAGAGAAGGAGAGAAGAGCTATAGCCCTTCAGGGAGCCCAGACCGGGGAGCTCTCCAAACCAGGGCTGTGACTCCCTTGTTGGGGCCCTGTGATTCCTTGGAGTCTCCAAGCTTCTGAGCACCACTGTGTTCCCCAGTGCCAGCCAGGAAACTGCTTGTGGTGTACCTGGTCCAGCTGCAGCCTCACAGAGAAGTGGCAGCCATGCCAGTACCTGGAGCTGCCTGTCCCGTGGCAGCAGCCAATGTGTCTGACTGCACAGTGGCCTGACTCCACACTCCCTCACACACAACACTTGTCACTCCACCCCTGACTCTAGTCTCCCTGGCGGGCATGGGATCAAGCCAGTAGCGTGAGCTGGGCACAGCCTGCCAGGCCAAGTGGGTGGAACAAGCCCAGTGAGCCTGAGCCAAACTCAGACAAAAGAACAAGTGGCCATGGGTTTTCAGCCAGAAAAGTGTCGCCCCAAAGATCCTGTAGTATTTTAGCTAATATCGTTGTACCTAAACTTATCTTATTTTTCACTATTCATTTTCTAGTATCTTGTTCAATTTTTTGACATTTTAACAACGTTTAAATTTATCCATTTTATTACTTATTATTTAATCCCTTAAGTTCTCTAAATAATTTTATTATTCTCATTTTTCTTGTAGCCAAATTTTTACCTTTGATTTTTTTCTGAATTACTTCAAAGTTAATTTTTATATTTCTCTCCTAATATTAAGAATATTTAAAACTATGAGTTTCCCAACCACTCACAAATAAAAAATTTTCATACTCTTTTACATACTCCATTTTTCCCCTACATATTTTATAAATGCAAATCTCAATTTTTCCTTGATACAAACATGTATTTAACAGTATTTTAAAGCATCTAGGGTAAATTATTTGTTATTCATTTTAGTTTTTTTCTAAAATCAGAAATTTGACCAAAAAATTGGTCATTTTTTGAGCTTGAAACATAGAGTTTCTCTTTGTGCTCTATAATACAAATTGGTCCAGAGTCTCGGGGATATTATTAATTCTTTCTTTACATGACACAAGGCTAAAAATAAGTTTCTTAAATCAAACCAGAAACCCCACACTACTTAAAATTTCTATCAGCATATTTTTATTCTTTATTAGTAGAGCAAATACTATAAAATATAATGATATTAAGCTTTGAGGATTCATTTCTAGAAAATATAACATCCTAAGGTGTTTGTGTTTGTTTTGATCTTGATAGTCACTTATAAAATACAATTTAACACCATTTTTCTATATGCTTACATTTTTGTACCTATTTTGGCAAAAAATGAGAAAAATACATTTTTTAAAAGCCTACCAAAAGAATAGAAATATTTTTTTACCAATGAATGTTTGAGTTCTAATTTTTGAAATAAACTTTCTCTGTTACTTGACTCATGTATATTAGATGTGAATTATAAATTATGTTTTCTTATCATACAATATAGTCTCATTCTATTAATACCCTTTCCCCTTGAATTCCATTTTCTCTCACTTTTTTTATTGTCAATCTAAGTTTTCTTTTAGTTGCTTGGCATTTCTTGGGCTTTTTTCTTGAAATCTCTTTCTTTTGCATAGCAATTTCGTTTAGAATTCATGATTTTCTATATCATACTTTATATGACTTTTGCTTTTTTTAAATACAATTTAAGATTCTTTAGTTAGCATAGCTCTGAAATATTCCTGGGAATCTAGATGGCCACATGCATGGACAGGGCTATATACTTATCCAGGAAGGACCTGAGAAGGACATGTTCTTTCAGGTATGGCTTGCCTCAAGTCTCTGTGCAAGCAGAGTTATAAACTGCTTTGTGCAATGTTGAAAGCAAGCTCCAACATGGAAACACACAAAGCACCTCAATAAAAGCTTGAAAGAAACTGGGCCCATATGTAGGAGGGAAAAAGCTGGCAATATAAGCCATTCCTGAGAAAGCCCAAACATTAGACTTACCAAACAAAGACTTTAAACCATCTGTTATAAATATGTTCAAAGAACTACAAGAAACTATGTCTAATGAATTAAAGGAAAATATGATAATGATGTCTCAAATGGAGACTGTTGATAGAGATAGAAATTGTAGAGAATCAAACAGACATTCTGGAGTTTTAAAGTAAAAAAATAATGCAATGCAAAAATTGAGTATAGGGGCCCAGTGAAAGATTCAAGCAAGCAAAAGAAAAAAATTAGCAAAGTTGAATATAGGTCAGTTAGGATTATCCAGCCAAAATGTCCATCAACCATCAATAGATAAAATATGGTATATTTATAAAATAAACTATTCAGCCACATAAAGGGAATATAGTTTTGATAACAGGCTATAATAAGAATAAACTGAAAGCATTATGCTAAGTGAAATAAGCTAGAAAAGACCATATATTATGTGATACTATTTATATAAGACATTCAGAATTGGCAAATTCATGGAGATAGAAAAGAGATGAGGGGTTACTAGAGTCCGGGGAATGGACTGCATGAGGAGTGACTGCTAGAGGTTATGGAATTCATTTTTGGGATAATAAATATGTTCTAAACTTTGAAAGTGGTGACAGTTACACAATCCTGTGAATATATTAAAACCACCTTATTGTACACTTTAAAAGAGTGAATTTTATAGTATGGTTATATATTAATGAAACTATTATAAAAAATAAGTCTTGTGTATTATTTTAGGCTAACTTTTCCTATTCAATTTTACAAATATTTTTATATTTGATGGAAAATAATCTTAACTCTCTTATTTAGTTGATTTTTGTTTCTTTTCCTTCTTTTTTTTGAGATGGGGTCTCTACCAACCAAGGCTGGAGTGCAGCGGCTCAATTTTAGCTCCCTGCAAGCTTCACCTCCTGGGTGTAAGTGATTCTCCTGCCTCAGCCTCCTGAGTAGCTGAGATTACAAGCACTCGTCACCACACTCAGCTAATTTTTGTATTTTTAGTAGAGACGAGATTTCACCATGTTGGCCAGGGTGGTCTTGAACTCCTGACCTCAAGTGATCCACAGGCCTTGGCCTCCCAAAGTGCTAGGATTACAGGCATGAGCGACTGCACCCAGTAGTCTTAATATTTAATTTATTAATATTTAATTTTCTTAATATTTAATTTATTGCTTGCTATATAATTCCAAAATTTTATTTAAATTGTTTATATTTTATGAATAAAACATTATGCAGATAAATGATTTTTTATACTCAATGTAAAAACATCTTTTAAAACCTTTGCATCACATATAAAAATGGATAAATATGTTCTTATTGTGAACATGTGAAATAAGTTTAGAGCATTGCAATTGAATAAATCATAAAAGTATATTTTGTTTGAAATTATGTATGTAAATGGAACCAAAATATTAAAATGAGTAATAAAAATAGCTGTCATCCAGGTACAGTCAATACACACACAAGACTCACAAAAAAGCTTTAAGATCTACCATTCATGAGTTCCTCATTTAGATGTCATCATGTTGGTAAATTGTCACTTTTGACTAAAAACAATATTTTTTATTATATTTTAGTTAAATATATTATGGCCAATAAATTTTTATCCACTATTATTCAATTTCTTTTGAAATTTTCATATCATTTTATATCAAGCATAATTTTATATCAGTGCATGTGTGTTTATTTTTAATTCCTGCATTCCATTCCATTATATTCACATATTTTAATTTCATGTTAGATTTATAAATTGAGGTTTGTTTAATTCAGGAAAGTCCTTATATAGTGTAGTATGTGTTACAAAGAGTAATTATGATTTTCTACATTATGTCCCTTGGAGTCACTACTAGAAAATATTTAAACCAAAGATCGTATATGACTCATTTCTTTTTTTCTTATGCACATACCACTAAATAAAATTAATTTTCCCTTTTCAGGAACTTATGTAAACATGTACTTCCTGACGATGCATTACTTGCCTACATTGGTCCAGTACCAAATTCTAAAGCTTCTTCTGCTATCAAAACATTTTTTTCTGTGAAGTTGTAACTAAAATGTTATTATGCTGCACTCACATATGCAAGAGACACATGCAACCGAGAATTTGGGCTAAAAGAGCTCAAGTTTTGTCAGCCCCTTATTTGGAAAAAAGGTTTGAAAGTATGGGACTTTAGAAGAAATACAGGAAACTACTTAGGCATTTCTTTTCTGATGAGCATAAGGCATTTATTTATTTTTTTGAGACAGAGTCTCACTTTTGTTGCCCAGGATGGAGTGCCATGGTGTAATCTTGGCTCACTGCAACCTCCGTCTCCTGGGTAGCTGGGATTAAAGGTGCCTACCACCATGCCCAGTTAATTTTTTGTATTTTTAGTGGAGACAGGGTTTCACTATGTTGGTCAGGCTGGAATCAAACTCCTGACATCAGGAGATCCACCTGCCTTGGTCTCCTAAAGTGCTGGGATCACAGGTGTAAGCCACTGTATCCGGCTGGCATTTTTTACTAAAACTATTTAGAAATAGCAGTGTATTTATTTATTTGTATATTTTACTTGTACTTATGAGTTGCCTACTATTAACAAAACAAATGTGGTTCCTGCCCTAAAGGAGCTTAAGATCTAATTTACTAGCATAGGCAAAGATAAATTAAATAACCCATAAATAATGTAAACCTGTGAGACCATGCTGTAAGTCAGCTCTTTTGAGTCAATTCTCACTGCCTTCTTCCTTTGGTGCAATTCAGTGTTCACGGCAGTAAGTGGTAGAATTGTAACAGAGTTCTGACCAATTAAAGCGAAGAGGGAGTCTGCTAGGGATTTCTAGGAAAGCCTTTGCTTTCCTGATATAAAGAAAGGAACACTGCTGGTATGAAGCTCCCTACTTCCACTTCCTCTGTCTGGAATGTAAATGTGAAACTTGGGAGAAGAGCAAGCACCACGAGGCTTAGCAGTGACACAGTGTGAGAATAAAGGCCTACAGCCTCCAGATGGTAGAGTGAGAGGTCAGAAAGACCCTGCTTCAGACTCATGATAGGAGACAAATACACACCTTTTCTCTTGGTTGCTTTATTTGGTTTGTATCTGCAGATGAATGCATTCCTTACTGATATAAAGTTCAATGGTGATAAATGATACAGAGATGAAATACATCTCAAAAGAATAAAATGGGGTGATTTGTTACAAATGGGCAGTCTAGAAGTAACAGTTGTCATGGAATATAAAAAATGTGTAAAAGGTCACTCATTTTGCCTTTTGAAGGTGGTGAAGTATGCAAAGAAATAGGTGGAAGCACGGGACGTGAAGAGATCTAAAGAGGTGAGGGTGCAGAGAATAGGATAGAAGGGGATAGTTCCGTCTGAGGATGATTAGACCTTATAAACCCTGTTAAGGAGTATCATCTTTATTATGCAAAGTATGAGAAGACACTGAAGAAATGTGACCAAGCAAAGGGTTGTGAAATGATCAGGCTTTTTATTTATTTATTTTTTGTCTTTAAGTTTATTCATTTTTCATTTTAGAAAATGGATTGGAGAGATAAAGAGAAAATATGTAGACCAACTAGTAGCCTACTGCAGTCACTCCATATGAAAAATGATGGCAGCTCTAAGACAAGGAGCATGTTGGTAGACATACTACAAGTGGTATGTGGGGACTGAGGAGAATCTACCAGTATTACATGTGGAAATACCATTATAAAGGTGTCAGAATGGTTTGCACATGCCCTGCTTTTATAAGCAAAACATGATCATGCCAGTCCCTGTGACAGACAACAAGGACAAACGACCAGGATTGGATGGGATTCGTTTTATAGTTATTGAGTTGGAGATGTTGTTTATAGTTTTAAAAGACAAGGTAAGTCAGCCTGGCCAACATAGCAAGACCTCTTTTCTACTAAAAAAAAAAAAAAAAAAAAAAACAGCTGTGGTGGCATGAGCCCCAGCTACTCAGGAGGCTGAGACAGGAGGATCACTTGAGCCCTGGAGGTCTAGGTTGGAGTGAGCAATGATTTCACCACTGCACTCTAGCCTGGGTGACAGAGTGAGAACTTGTCTCAAAACAAACAAAAGAAGATAAGGTAAGGCAAGAAGTTATGCGTACAGCTCTAGAGATCAGAAAATAGGAGATAAAAATAATGGAATTTTGCTAATTATATATGCTAACTGGAACTACAAATAAGAATAAGATTATAGAGAAAGATTATGGAGCCAGAAAAAGACAGGTTAAGATGAATTCTTAATAAACTTTTCCATGGAACAGGTAAGTAAAGAAAGTTGTGTCTTGCAAAGACAACAACAAAGTGTGGAAAGAGATATGAAAGAATACTCATATAAATTCTGTGAAAAGGAGGCCAAGTTCATAGAAGATTTTAAAAACTGAAGGATTGCTTAATTTATCAAATATAATTAGTGAAATTAGGATTTAATTTTTTATTTTTTGAGATGGAGTCTTGCTCTTTTACCCAGGCTGGAGTGCAGCAACGTAATCTTGGCTCACTGCAACCTCCGCTTTCTGGGTTCAGAGGATTCTCATGTTTCATCCTCCTGAGTAGCTGGGACTACAGGTGTGCACTACCACACCCAGCTAATTTTTGTATTTTTAGTAGAGAAGGGGTTTCAGTATGTCGGCCAGGCTGGTCTCAAACTACTGATCTCAAGTGATCCACCCACGTCGGCATCCCAAAGTGCTGAGATTACAGGCATGAGCCACTGCACCCAGCCTAAATTAGGATTTAGTAGGTGCTTAGTTAATATTGTAAATGTAGTTCAATATTTAGAATTGAATCCAGGTAAGGGGTATATAGGTATTCATTGAATTATTATTTCAAGTTTTATGTAGGTTTGACTTTTTTTCAGAATGAAGTCTGTTAGAAAAATTAAAATAAAGTTAAGCTCAAATTAAGATTTAAATATTTGAAAAATACAGTTGAAAGATTAATCGAATAAATCAATCCTATTACTTATTAAAGCTCACTAACCAGAGACCACCAGGAGCACATATGTAGTTTAAAAGTCAACTTATTTAGCAAAAGAAAAAACACTCTGAAGAAATGGTGAGATATCTCAGTAAAGGGATCTGGATGAAGCTTATAGGATTTGGGATAGTACTGGTGGATTCTAGGGCAAAGTTAAGGAAGCTGGGGCCAATTCTGAATTACATGTTGCCAAAAAGCAAAGCCAATAAAATGATTACATTTTTTTTTAGATAGGGTTTTGCTGTGTTGTCCAGGCTATAGTGCACTGACATGATCATGGCTCATTGAAACCTCAACCTCCTGGGCTCAAGAGACCCTCCTGCCTCAGCCTCCTAAGTAGCTAGGACTATAGGCATGTGCCATCACACCCAGCTAGTTTTTACATTTTTTCTAGAGATGGGCTCTTGATATGTTGCCCAGGCTAGTCTGAAACCCCTGGACTCAAGCAATATTTCCACTTTGGCTTCCAAAGTGCTAGGATTGCAGGCACAAGCCACCACACTGGCCTTTAATTTCTTATCTCAATTTTTATCTAGAACAAAGGGAGACAAAAGTTAGGTTAAATCTTTCATTAGTAGAGGGTAAGTAATTGCTTGTGTTTCTTAGAACAGGGGAATGGATGCTAAATCTCTTTTTCTAGTACCTGTGGCCTTTTCTGTTTTACATTTTACAGACGAGGAAACTGAGGGTTAGATATGTTAAATGACCTGACCAAAGTCACACAGCAAGTAAGTTACTGAACTGATATTTAAACACACTTATATATGACTCTAGAACATGTCTTCTTCACCATCAACACACTGACTACTTATGCTTCTCTTTTATAGTTTAAGTAGCTTAGTTTTATTATTGATGGTGATATAGATTCTCCTGTGTGTGATTACTTTTAGGTATTATTCATGTTTAATCTCAACATTTTGGGATGTATTAATATTTTTAATGTATGTATTTTATATCAAATCCTTTTAGTAAGGAAATGTCCAGATTTAAAAGAACTTTAACTTCTATAATATAATTAATTGTCTGAAAAACACAATTTATATTAGTTTTCTTTTTTTTCTTTTTTAAGAATGTGTATGCTTATCTATTTTCAAAAAGCACTTAAGGCAACATACAACAACACATCTAATCCAAACTGGATTGAAAAATAAGAGAAATAAATATGTTGATTCTTGTGAGAAGTCTAGAAGTAATGCAAGGTTTGGGATAATTTCTTCAAAATTCTCTTTCTCCCTCTCCCCCATATCTTCTGCATCCTGAAGCTGATATCCGTCTTGGCAAAAGATGACTGCTATCAGCCACAAGGCTAAATGCTTCTACTTCTTTGGTTGAGTCTATGATGCGACAATTGATTTGTTTTCTCTTCAGCATGGCACAAAGGTTCTGAGTTTCACTCCAATTGGACAAATTTAGCTTATGTGTCTGCTCTTCCATTAGATTACCCTGATTGCATTAGGTCAGACCAATCAGAGCCCACCTCTGCAGCCAGGGTTAAAGGTAATCTCAGACCTATACAATAGAAGAGGTATGGTTTGGATGCCTGTTTAAATCACTAATAGGTTTGAAACCATCAAAACAAATGATTCCAAAGAATAATTCACCTAGAGAACTTAAAATGTCAAACAATTTTATTAAAAAATACAAGATCTTAGAATGTAAAATAAGATGAGCATGAATTTAGTTTTGCCCCTTTGTCTTACATGACTTGGGATCCTTAAGGTCCTCATCGGTCAAATTAACAACTGAGACTAATGGAGAGGGAGAAAGGTGGTATACACTAACCATACAATTGCAGTTTGTGGTCAAATATGGACTCAGCTACACGTTAATTACATGATTTTGGACATCTTTTTTAAAAATGAGAATAAAGTAAAAGTGTCATACAGTAGACTATCTAGCACATAGAAATGGTAAATACTATTTACATTACTTTCTTTCAATGTAAATATTTTACACAAAATTAATGTTCTCCTATTAAATATTACAACATGGAAACATATCCACAATGAGGCATCAACTTGCAAATAATCTATTCCAGAATTTAAAATTTGATATTTCCATTCAGATATTTCCCCTTCTCAAAACTTTTCCAGGAGCTTTAGTTTGCTCTTTGAGATACGCTTAATTTAGACTTGCCCTGTGTGGTGTTTATCCTGCTTTACACATGTAAGCCTTTCTGTTCACCTGCTCAAAAACCTGTTTGGCTCTGTGAGAACAAAGGCTATACCTGTCAAGTATTCTCCACAGCACAGCACAATATTGGCCACAACCCTTAAGTTTAATAAATACTTGTTGCTTTGAGCTATGGCACCCAGCAAAAGGAAACTTATAGGCTTACAAAATGGGAAAAAGATAGAAAGACACTGTTCTTGTTTCTACACAAAATGAGTTACAGCAAAATGTTCAACGGTGATACAGAGGAAGAGTTAAGGCAGTTTCTAAAGTTTTCTCTTTCAAAACACATTCCAGACAGCAGGAGGTGAAAAGGAACTTAGAAAAAAACTAATTTTGTTTATCCGAATCTTTTGGCTACTCCAGGTAAAGTATAGGTAAAAAAAGAAAGTAATTCCTCAGTAGATTTCACAATATGTGTTTTTGCTGTTTATACAGTAATACAAATTTTGTTGTTGCAAAACTACTAAACATATTAGTTTGTCTTTAGCACTGATCTTCTATATTTTTCAAAAATCATTTCAGGAATTCATAGAATCAACAACTGGAAGACATGAGATTAAATAACTGACACTGATTTCTACTTAAATAATTTACACTGATTTCTACTTTGTGCTATGCTAAATCATCTGAGGATGTGTCAATGCTTGAACAGTAGATGTAATGGTTAAACATTACTATGTGCTAGATACACTACTATATGATCCTTTTACTTCATTCTCATTTTTAAAAATATATCAAAAATCATGAATTTAATAAGTAGCAAAATCCAAATTTGACCACAGACCACAACTGTATGATTAGTGTATACTACGTTGCTACATTTCTATTAGTCTCAGTTGTTAATTTGACATTTGAGCAACTTAAGGACCTTAGGTAATGTCAGGCAAGATCTTAAGTTTTTTTACACCAAACTCAAATATCTTTTTATGAGTCCAAATATCATCGTGACTATTTTGAGTTGTTAAGTATTCGGAATGCCTATAGTAAAATCGTCTATGGTTTAGTTAAGACATAATGGTATAATGATTGCCTAAATGTTGAGATTATTTTCTAAAGAAGCCAAAGTACAAATTACTTTGCAAAAAGAATACTGCAAAAAAGCTGATGGAAATCATCAAAGATATGGCATTTTTTTTCTTATATTCTATCATTTGTTTCAGGTAAAACATTTACCATTTTAAGGACTGTAATAAAATGTATATGCTTTGCTTAAATATTTCACACTATTAAATGTAGACTCAATATTTTTTTTCCTGAGGAAACATTCATGTACTATAGTATTTTCAATAGAATTACTGACTATAGTTTGTTTTCACACCAAATATGTGACTCTTTTCAAATTAATGGATAAATTTGCTCATCTCTTTCTTTATTATAAGGCAAAGATAAATAAGTCTTTTTCACTCAATCTGCTGAGATAACTTGTGCCCATGCTGAAAGGTGATCTGTTCTAATCAACTTCACAAAGTCTGATGGAATTACACTGAACATATCTCATACCTGACACAACTACAGAATGATACAGTTCAGGACAAACATTGGTGACCTGAATAATACATGACAGACAGATGACCGGGTGAGAAAAGTAATTTTTCACCTACACCACTTGAGTTTCTTTATTAAAGGCTGAGACATGTTTGATGGAAAGAAGGCTGCTTTGCCAGCTAAAAGCTGGTGTGTTTTATTAATAGCTCAGTCAGTATTCCCCTGTCGTTTTACTGTTTGAAACATGTTATTTTGGCAGTAAAATACAATAGACATCTACTCTGCATGAAAACTTGACATTTCAAAGAGATTTTATAAGAATGTGAAGTGGTTAGTAATCAGATATTATTATTTAATACACATGCATAACCAGAAGTGTTAAGCTTACTGAATAGAAATATTAGATTTTAAATTCTGGAATAGATTATTTGGAAGTTGTGCCTCATAGTCGCTTATGTTTCCATGTTGCAATGCAACTTATAAGAAGAAAAAGCATAAAAAAGTGAAGTTTATCATTGCTGTCATATATTACATATTTCTAATGATTATTTTAGGCAAAAGGAAATTTAGTTACTTTGTAAGTCACATTTTGATGAGCACTTTGCCATCAGTACTAATGAGCACAATGTAAAAGAAGGATATACTTTAGCGAAATAATTGAATTTATATTACTTTAAAAATGTGGTTTTATCAGTTTCAATTAGATCATAGATCAGACTGTTCAATTCCCAAAACTGGTTTTGATGGATATACAATAATGGAGAAATATGTCATCTCTAGATGGAATCTTTATTTCACATGCTTGCCATAAACATAGTGAGACTTTCTAAAATAATTTGTTTTCTCAGAGTGATTAACATTAACCTGTGTAATCTTTAGTTTATTTAAGTATATATAACATACCTATTATAATCTAGACCTTTTTTTAGGATCTGAGGTACAGCAGTGAATAAAGAATTAAAATTTGTTTTAATAGGGTATACATTTTAGTGAGAGAAGATGGACAATAAATAAATAAGTAAATTTTATAGCATGCCAGTTGGTGATAAATACATTGAAGAAAAATTAAGCATAAGAGATGGATACAAATTGAGGTTGTTGAAATATTAATTAGGAAGATCAAGGATGGCCATACTGATAAGGGCATACTTAAAGAGATTGAGATGAAGAGAATCATGCGCTATCTGTTGAAAAAACATTCTAGGCATAGATAACAGCAAGCAAATAGGCTTTGTGACATATATAGTTGGTGTGGGAATAAAGTTGTGAGTATAAGATGAGGTCAAAATGATATGGAAAGTGATGGAAGATGGGAAATAATAGAAACCCAGATCATAGAATTTTTCTGGACCAAGTTAAGGACTTTGGTTTTAATTCTGTCTAATATGAGAAGCCACTGGAGGATATTGAGAGATATTGAGAATAAGAAACATGATCAGACTGTTTTCTAAAGCAATTATTCAGGGTGATACATTTAGAATCCACAGCAGAGGTTGAAAGATGAAGGAGGTAGACCAATTAGCAGACTATTTCAGTAATAGAGATGAGCAATGGCAACGACCTAGAACTGAGTGGTGGGAATAAAGTTGCTGTAAAGTGGTCAGATTCTGGATTTCTTTTTTTTCTTTCTTTTTTTTTTTTTTTTTTTGAGACGGAGTCTCGTTCTGTTACCCAGGCTAGAGTGCAGTGCTGCGATCTCTGCTCACTGCAGCCTCTGCCTCCCGGGTTCCAGCAATTCTCGTGCCTCAGTCTCCTGGGTAGCTGGGATTATAGGTTGCATGTCACCGCACCAGTTAATTTTTACATTTTTGGTAGAGAGAGGGTTTCACCCTGTTGTCTAGGCTGGTCTCGAACTCCTGACCTCAGGTCATCTGCCAGCCTCAGCCTCACAATGTGCTGGGATTACAGGCGTGAGCAGCCACGCCAGTCCTGAATGTATTTTAATGGTAGAACCAACAGATTTGATGGTTTAAATATGGAGATTGTGAGACAGAAGAATCAAAGATGAGTTCTAGATATTAATTCTAAACACTTGAATGAAAGGAGGCATTTACCAAGTAAAAGAAGACTGAGGGAGGAGCAGATTTGGTCAGGTGGAAAATCAGGAGATGGATTGTTGTGTTAGTTTTCTAGGGCTGCTCTGACAAAGTTGCATGCTTCGAGTGGCTTAAAACAACAGAAATTTATTGTCTCACAGCTCTAGAGGCTAAAAGTCTGACATGAAGGTATTGCTGGACCATGCTCTCTCTTTACTCTCTGTGGGATCCCTCCTTGCCTCTTCTAGTTGTTGGTAGCCTGAGCCATTCCTAGGTATGCGGCAGCATAACCCTGATCTCTGCTTCCATCATCACATGACATTCTCTCTATGTATGTCTTCACATGAACATCTCTATAAGGAAACCAGTCATATCATTTTAGTGGCAAACACAACTCAACATGAGCTTATCTCAACTAATTATAGCAGCAAAAACCATATTTCTTGAGGCATTGGGACATGAGGATACCTTTTAAGGGGGACATAGTTAAACACTTAACAATTGTGAATAGGTTAATTTTGAAAATAAGCATTTAAATATGGATGTTCAATAAACAGATATATTAGCTAGAAGATACCTGGTATAAAGATGTAAATTTGGAAATCATCATTGTATAAGTGACATCTAAAGCCATGAGCTGGGATAAGTCTATGTAGAGAATATCCAAACACAGAGTCTTGAAATATTCCATTATAAAATATAGAGAATAGGAGGAGCAAGCAAAAAGAATAGAAAGCAATGGCCATCAGTGGTTGTTAAGATCAACAAAAGAGAGACAGCCAGGCAACACAAGCCTACAGATGTAATCACTCAGCACTTTTTTCCTGACTGTTCCATCTCAGTGACAACAGTTGCCTAGATTTATAAATTAATTTGCGTCACAAAATGGTGATATTCTAATTCTTCTTCTCCTTTTTTTTTTTTTTTTTTTTTTGAGACGGAATCTCTCTCTGTCACCCAGGCTGGAGTGCTTTGTAACAATCTCGGCTCACGGCAACCTTTGTCTCCCAGGTTCCAGCAATTCTCCTGTCTCAGCCTCCCAAGTAGCTGGAACTACAGGCACATGCCACTATACCCAGGTAACTTTTGTATTTTTTAGTAGCAGTGGGGTTTCACCATATTGGTCAGGCTGGTCTCGAACACGACCTCAGGCGATCCACCCGCCTTGGCCTCCCAAAGTGCTGGGATTGCAGACACTAGCAATCGTGCCCAGCCTCTAATTATTCCTTTTAATTTATTTCTGAAAAATATGTAAAAGGAAGCCTTTTCTTTCTCATCTATGTGGATATTTTGGGTGCAGTTCTTATAGGAATGGGAGAAATACTTGTCTGTTTCCTCTGTCTCCCAGTTTTTGAAATAAGAAGTTAGTTTTCTAACAATGCTGGCCACTGATTGTGTTACGTTAAATTTTATTTTAGTATTATTATGTCTCATATATGCACATTTACTGGATTTATTCCTTCACTGTGAAATGTATAAATATTTTGGTAGGTTTGAAAAAATACAGATCAATTTATAGAACTTCCTATACAGGATTAGAATTCTATTTTTTTTCCTTATTCATAATGTATTATTTCAGGGGTATAATTTAATATTAAAACAACTTGCTGTGATATCTTTAAGTACTGATGCAAGTAAGCATTTTCAATTTTAAAATATTTCTATATATTTGTGATTTTTCCATCTCTGTTCTTTAATACTGATATATTTATTTGTCTTAACTCATATAATTGTGGTGTTATTTTCTGCACACATATTTTCTAGGTTGCAGTGTCATAAAATCCCTTTTTCTCACTCAGAATAATAATACATATATTACTTGTCCATGTGGATATTTTTTCTTCCATTTCCAACTTGCAGAATCTTTTCTTCTTGATTTAGAAAACTCTGTTGTTATACAGAAATTTGATGTTTCACATCAATCAAACTGACCTTATTTTAAATAGAATTGCTTAAAAACCTCAATTTTCCTCAAATTACTAATATACTACACTAATGTGGTTAAATAACTTAACAACACTTCATTTTTCACTAATTTCTGATATAAACATAATTATATAAATTATTAAGTTCCTGTGAATTCTCAATCAATTCCAGATATCACACTTTATAGAAAGCCATTTCTAGTATTCCAAGCCTTCCTTCAAGTGCATATCTATGTGGTTATACTCATAATTAGTTGTATGAATCACTGTCACAAAGTAAACAATTTACATAAAATCAATGAATTAATTTATGAAGTCAACTTATAACCCATCCAGTCTCTTCCACTGAAGTTTTCTTCACTGAAAAATATGTGATTATTTTTGTTAAACATTCCATACATAACTTCAGAAGACAGTACAGTCTGCATTTACTATCTCCAGAATTTTAATTGATTATAACTTATTAAAATTAACTTTTTTTCTAACATAACCACACATTAAATATTTTATTACTTTCAGTTCTCTGACAATTCTTTCTCAAATTTAATATTTAGTTTTTAAAGTGATTTTTGACATATAAACTTTTAGTAACTGTAGTGCTTACTAGTATAAGTTTTTTCCTTTTCTTCTTAAGCCAATGATGAGCTATATCTCCTATCTTTTCTTGCTTTTGGTGAGGCCAGATGACCAGACTCTGGCTAATGAAATGTGGAAGGAAATGATCTATGCCAGGTTAAGATGTACTTCTAAAATTTCTCTCATAATTTTTCACACTTTCTCTTCACTGTGCATTGTTTATATTCTAAAAATTCAGTAGAGGATGACAAAACTCTAGAAGGTAACAGAGTAACTAAGTGGTACAAAACGGTTTCCCATAATAAAGAACACCTAGTACATTGGCGAGCATCCCAGCATTGATATGTAGTATTAAAGAGGTTTATCGTGTTAAACTACTGAAATGGTTTGTTATGGCAGGTGACATGAATAATGCAGGACACCTCTTTTCTCCCTATGATTGAATATTTTAGTAAAATAAAATGATCATTTATTCTGCTTAATGCTTTATATTTTACATTCTCTATTCTTCTATATTTTCTAATAATCTATTTGCGTTCATTCACCCATCTTGCCACAAAAAGCATTGGAGGCAATTATTATTGCTATTTATGTTCTTCTGAAGAAAGTTTGACATGAAATTTTTCTTAGGTTTTACATTTTTAACTTCTTAATGTTTCTAATGTGTTTCCTTTATACTTATATATCTGTTTCTAAATATAAGCTATTTTTCCTTTATTTTTTGTGAGCCAAGCAATGTTTTTCAAATAATATCTAAGTATGGATTTTCTTTCAGTACAGTTTTACAGATCATAGTAAGTCTGTGAGTAAATAGTACTTGAAAATATTAATATATTTTTCATTATTTCATTTATTATATTAGTTCTGTTTCCTTCTTTGAAAAGACTCATTATTTGTAGGTTAGATTTCTATGATTATTCATTCTCATTTATGTAATCCTTTTCAATTAATTTTCTTCTTCATAATTTTCTGTATTATGTGAATACCTGTTACTTATCCTTTCCACAAATTATTCACTGGGTTGCATTGTTAAAGTCTACTTTATATTGCTTTTATTATTTATTTTATTTAATTTTAGTTTCTTTTTCCATGCCATTTTGTTATTTTAAGTACTCCTCTCTTGCCTAATTTAGACATTATACTGTTTTATTTATTTTAAAAGTTAAAGCAGACATTTCTAAAGTATTATATATCGTGAATAAATTTGTGTTAAGGAAGCTCTCCATTGAGTCTTGGTGATGTTCTTTCTTTTCATTTATTCGTGCATGGAAGACAAGCTCTTCAGTTTTAGTGTTGTAATTCCAAAAGAAACTAGGAAGTTATCTCAGACTGTTCACAGGTCTATTATACTTTGCTCAGAAGGAATCAATAGTCTCTGTGAAATGTGAAACCAGAAGACAAGTGAAGATGTTTATAGAGGAAATGCTATTCTGCACAATGCTTATCAAATTTACACGTTATATCAGCCATTTCAAAATCCTTCATAGTATGTAATTCCATTTCAGTCTTCCAGGCATTTGAAAGAGGTACATTTAATTTCAATTAAAAAACAAACAAACAAACAAAAAAACCCTTTATTTTAGGTCATGGTAAACATACCAAGAAGACAAAAGGAAGAGTTGACACAAACGTATTTTCAATATTGGAAGTTACTTGAAATTTCAATATAAAGGAAAGTACATCTAATGACCTGATAATTTGCTACCTAGGTTAAGAACTCTCTATTTTATACCAAAAAATCACCTCCATGTTGATTCAGTTCCTTCATTAGTTTTTACTTTTTTCTTTTTCCTTTTTTTGGTAATAGAATACCCATCTCCATCTTACCTGGGATTCATTCATAATCATAATATATTTGTGAAGCAGTGATCAGATTAACTTTTCAGGGTTGATTTACGTGAGAGAGTTGGGTAAAGAAAAACAAAGCAGTTAGCATGGGCAACCTGAGAGAGAAAATGCAATTTGTGAGATCAACTGTCTATATATAATGTAGGTTCTCTTAGTCTGTGCTTGCGAACTAATGTCTGAATGTTATCAAAAGAGACTTCATGTACAATTTAGAAAGGGATTTTTGAAATTAGTCAAAACAGGCAGTCATGCTTTCAGGTGACAAGTGTAGTTCAGAGTAGGAAGAGCAGTCTCTTAACTTCCATGGGAAGTATATTAAAGGAGTCATATAAAAGTAAGCTTCTAATGTCCCCTTCTTAGTTTCTTTGCTGTTATTATTATACATTTTACTTCTCGATATGCTGAAAATCCCAAAATTTATTATTTTCATTTAAATGGTTGTATTAGTGCATTCTCGCATTGCTATAAAGAAATATCTGAGACTTAGTTATTTATAAAGTAAAGAGGTTTCATTGGCTTACAGTTCCACAGGCTGTACAGAAAGAATGATGCGTGCATCTGTTCAGCTTCTGGGCAGGCTTCAGGAAGCTTACAATCACGGTGGAAGACAAAGGGGCAGCCAACACATCTTACAAGGCAGGAGCAAGAGAGTGAAGGGGGAGGTGTTATACACTTTTAGACAATCAGATCTCACAAGAATTTGCTCACAATCATGAGAACAGCACCAAGGGGATGGTGTTAAACCATTCATGAGAAATCCACCCCCAAGATCCAATCAATCACCTCCCACCAGGGCTTACCTCCAACATTGAGAATTACAATTCAACAGGAGATTTGGTGGGGACACAGATCCAAACCATATCATTCCACTCTGGCTCCATAATATCATGTCCTTCTCACATTACAAAATACAATCATGCTTCCCAATAGTCCCTTAAAGTGTTAACTCATTCAAATATTAACTCAGAAGTCCAAAGTCCAAAATCTCATCTGACATAAGGCAAGTCACTTTCACCTATGAACCTGTAAAATCAAAAACAAGTTAGTTATACCCAGGATACAAGGCGGGGATAGGCATTGGGTAAATATTCCCATTCCCAATGGCAGAAATTGGCCAAAAGAAAGGAGCTACAAGCCCCATCCAAGTTCAAAACCAACAGGGAAGTCATTAGATGGAGACTCCATCTCCATGTACAACATCCAGGACACACTGGTGTGAGAAGTGCAGTTCCAAAGCCTTAGGTAGCTCCACCTCTGTGGCTTTGCAGGGTTCAACCTCCAGGGTTGTTCTCATGATCTGGAATTGAATATCTGTGTTTTTTCCAGACACACAATGCAAGCTGTCAGTGGATCTACCATTCTGGGATCTGTAGGATGATGACCCTCTTCATCACAGCCCAACTAGGCAGTGCCTCAGTGGGGACTCTGTGTGGGGGCTTCAAACCTATGTTTTCCTTTCATATTTCTCAAGTAGATCTCCATGAGGGCACTCCTTCTGCAGTAGGCTTCTGCTTGGCCACCCAGGCTTTTCCATAATTTCTCTGAAATCTAGGTACAGGCTCCCAAGCCTCAACTCTTGCATTCTGCACAACTGCAGGCTTAAAACCACACAGAAGTCACCAAGGTTACAGCTTTTGCCCTCCAGAGTAGCAGCCTCAGCTGAACATTAGCCCCTTTGAGCCATGCTGGAGCTGGAGTGGCTGGAATGCAAAAAGCAGTGTTCTGAGGCTGCACAAGGCAGCAGGGCCCTGGGCCTGTCCCACAAAGAAACCAATCAGTCTTCCTATACCTCTGGAACTGTGATGGGAGGGGCTGCTGTGATGGTCTCTGAAATGTCTTCAACATCTTTTCTCCACTGTCTTTAGCACTTGCCTTCTTTTTAGTTATGCAAATTTCTGCAGCCTGCTTGAATATCCCCCCTGAAAATGGGCTTTTTGTTGTTATTGTTGTTGTACCATATAGTCAGGCTGCAAATTTTCCAAGCTTTTTTTTCTCTGCTTCCTCTTTAAATGTAAGTTCCAACTTTAGATCACTTCTTTGCTCATACATATGAATACAGGCTGTTAGAAACAGCCAGGTCACTCCTGAATGTTTAGAAATTTCAAAATTTTACAAATCCCTAGGGCAGGGGAACAATGCAGCCAAGTTCTTTGCTAAGGCATGATTAAAGTAATCTTTGTTCCAGTTCTCAAGGAGTTTCTCATTTCTATCTAAGACCTCATCAACCTGGCCTTCACTGTCCATATCACTATCAACATTTTGGCAACCACAATTTAAGTCTTTAAGCATTCCAAAAGTTCCCACTTTTTCCCGTCTTCTTCTGAATCCTATAAACTCTTGGAATTTCTGCTGTTGCCAGGTTCCAAAGCTGCTTCCATGTTTCAGGTATTTTTACAGCAATGACACCCTCCTTAATACCAATTTTCTGTATTAGTCTATTCTCATGTTGCTACAAAGAAATACCTGGGAATGGGCAATTTATAAAGAAAAGAGGTTTAATTGTATTACAGTTCTGTGGACTGTACAGGAAGCACGATGCTGGCATCTGCTTGGTTTCTGGAGAGGCCTCAGGAAGCTTATTCTTTTGGCAGAAGATAAAGGGAAAGCAGACTCATCTCATGGCCAGAGTAGGAGAAAGAGAGATTAGGGGAGGTGCTACACAATTTTAAACAACCAAATTCCATAAGAATTCATTCATTATTCACAAGAACAGAACCAAGGGGTTGGTGCTAAACAATTTATGAGAAATTCACCCCCAAGATCCAATCACCTCCCATCAGATCCCACCTCCAACACTGGAGATCGCAATTCAACAGAAGATTTGGTGAGGACACAGATCCACATCATATGGTCAATTATCTTAAAAGACATCTAAAAAGAAAAAAATTTTCTTCTTTATATCCACATTATCTCTTTTTATAGCATCCACATGTTGACATACATACTCAGTTTCTTCCCTATGTTCTTAAATTTATCAGATATAGTTCTGGTTGATTTATGTCTCTTTCTATGAATTCTATAATCCTTTCCAGTTTTTACTACATCATTATTGGTTGAATTTTCTTTTTATTGTAGGTTGTATTTTTCTATGTCCTGGTATCCTTAATAATTTTATTGAATATCAACCACTTTTAATATTGTCTTTCTGAGTGCTGGATATTTTTTCATTTCTAGAAATATTCTTGAGTTTTGGACTGAAATGCAGTTAAATTACTTAGAAACATCATAAGCCATTTGAGTTTTGTTTTTAAACATTGATGTGCAAGATCAAATCACTCTTTAGTTTAAAACTAATTTAGCCTGAATACTGATACAATATTCCCTGAGTACTTTAACTAATGTCCAGTGAATTATAAGGTTTTCCACTCTGGCTGGTGGCAATGCAAATTTCCTGCCTTTTATGGGTTATTTTGAATTGTTTCCTCTGCTCTTTTCCTTCCTCCTCTGCATTAGGTAGTTTTCTCACCTGCATGCACTAATCAATACACAGATGAAGACTTAAGGGTGACCCCCTTGTAAAACTTTGGAATTCTCTGGGCATCTCTCTGTTCTTTGCTAATTTGTCCTGTGAATTCTAGCTTCTGTGAGCACAGTAAATTCCCAGCTCTAGCTTCTCAACTCAGAAGATAATCTGAAGGCCGTCTTGGTTGTCCCTTTTTGCACTGCGCCCTTAATTCTTTTTTTCAGCATTAAGTTGGGAAAATTTCAGGACTTGCTTCAATTACTCTCAGTAAAAAATTGTCTTATATTAATGTTCAATGTCTGAAACCATTGTTTTATGTATTTTGGTTTTTTTTTAATGGTTTCAGGAAGGAAGATATTTCTAGTCCTTATTATTCTCTGTTACCCAGAAACAGAATTGTTCTAATATACTTTTAATGCTGTCTTTTCTCTATCAATTTGAAGTGTTTTACCATATTCTTATACATATATTATTTAATTTCTTGATTCATTTGTCCATTCATGGCAGTGCCAGTATTACATTAATTTTTGTGACTAGAATTTCATATATCTGTGTGTTAGGTTTTGCCTTCTATCATTTGTATTATGCAATCATTTCTTTCTTTTTATAATTTTCTGATTCTACTTTCATTCTTACTAACTTTATAATTTTTGTTAAATAACTTCAGACAATGCTGTTTGCTTTTTAATTGGAGTTGCACTGAATATATAGATTGATTTTAAGATACTTGATATCTCTATAGTATTTTTTCTCACTTTTATAGCATTGTATTCTTTCTAAAGTAAGACATGTCTGCATTATTCTCTGTCATCCTATCCTATCCCTGGCATAGAATCACATGCTTTTCTTCATATAGATTCTTAATATTTATCGTGTGGTTTTAAATATTTTACAGTGTTCATTTCTGTTTTCAATTGTCTGTTTTCCCTGATGATTCATCTTTATTTTTAGAATTCATATAGATCAAGGTTTTGCATCTGATATTTTAAATTTTAACTAGTGACCCTACTAAATTTTAACTGGCCATACAACACTATTATCTAATTTTCCATAGTTGATTTTCTTGGACTTATAAATTATGCTTTTTAAAGTTCTCTTTCATATAAAACTTAGGTTTAATTCTCAGGTTCACTGCTTCGAGTAGCCTCCAAAATGATATTATAATATACCATAAATAGTATGCAAGTTTGTCTGGTTTCTGATTTCCTTAGAAATTCTGCCATTTCATCATGTATGCTGCTAAATTTTGTTTTCTGATATATATATATATATATATGTTCATTTTCATGTTAAGAAAATATCAATTTATTTCTATATGTGTAGGCAAAAAGATCTGTACTAAAGATGAAACTATTTGTTAAAAGCCAAAAAGTCAACTAGAAAAAGCACCAGTTCAATAAATTATTTTTGACTTTTGCCCAGTAAGATTTTTCACTGAAGTTAGATATAAAATACGTAAAAGCTTATTGGCCTTAGGGAGGAAAAAGAAAAAAGACATGGTTAACCATGCTTTAAGTTTCCATCTCTCCCTACTTTGTGGTCTCAGGGACACGTATGTACTCTCTGGTGTTCCTCTATGCAGACAGAAACTTGACAGGAATTACCAAACCAGTCTGTGGATAAGCATCTCTAGAAAATTTCTTCGTAATGCAGAGTCCCAGGGCTGACTTCCCTGAGATCCTGATTCTGCAACTCTGAGGAAGAGAATGGGATTCCATTTTTAAGATGTTCTCTAAGGAATACTGAAATTGGGATTGTTCTGAATTATTTCTCTGACTCATATAAGGTTTATACTTTGTTGTATGCTCAGGTTTGTAGCATAATACTATCCTGCAATAATTGAGAATATGAACATAAATATAAGCATCTCATCCTAAAGCATATGCTTTAAGCATATGTTTTGAATCCAAAATAAATATAAATATGAAATAAAGATATCTACATGTAGTGGGTCTAGTATACCATTTCCTTTTTTAGCATATCAAGACAAAAGTGATGTAAAATTTGGTCAGTGCTAAATTTTAACCAGGATTTCTACAGCAGATGTTGGGAAATTACTTTAAAGAAATTAAGTTGTTTTTAAAATCTTGACTCAATGTGCTCTAGAGAACTATGATTCACCGTGGTTAAGCACATCTATCTCTTATTAAAGAGAGAACTGACAGTAATGACACTATTATTCAAATGCATGGTGATGGTAAAAGTATTCATGTTGCCTAACTTTCTACCCCTTGTGTACATATTAATGATCAATTTATTTTGCGTAGAGAACAAATAAATATTTTTTACTTTAGGATGGGCTATAACAGAGCTTGTAACTAAGTCCCAAAAATGTCGTTGCAAGTCAACCTAACTAAGAGTTATCAGTGGAGCTTTATTTTCTATTATCTTTGTAAGATAGAAAAGAATTGGAAGAAATGTATCTATAAAAGCTTCATTTAAAGTTACAAAAATGAGGCTTAAAATACATTGCAAGAGTCAAATAGGTTACCCACAGTCATTTAACAGGAAAGCAAGGCCAGAACAAAGAAAATCTGTTATATTTTCAGGATCTTTAAGACAACAACCAAAGGAGCACATGTTAAAATAGCAAAGCTTTGCTCATGAAAACAGTCTGAATTTTCAATGGAATGAAATAAAATTGTAGCCATTTACAGAGACTATTTATTAAGGGTCATGAAGGAATTGAGCAAGGCCCAAGAAAAAAAAGAGGTTAGGCAATAGTTCTCATAAAAATCTCTGCTTTGATCAGTGACACACAACTCAACTATTCTATATGATATATTAAAAATATATTTAAAAATATATTAAATATATTAAAATATATTTTTAAAAATACAAAGTTTTTTTTTTACTTACCCAACAGAAAAAAAGAGACCAGGACTTGATATTTTGTAAAGGAAACAATGGTATGAAGTAAGCCTGCATTAACCATCACTTTACCGGAAGTCTTGAAAAAAGTATTTCATGATTTCTAAATTATCACTCAATTCAATTCAATCATATCATTCAATTATCTGATGTGATGTCATATCTGATTCCATGTATTGTGTAAAGTTTGGTGTCAATTTTAGAAGGTAAAACATTTGCAATTTGAAAACTAAAATTTTGAACTGGCTAAGTGACCATCTATACATATTCTGTGGCAAATATATTTGTGTGGATATTCTTCAACTTCTTATGTCTTGATTTTTTACTCTAGCACTTTCTTGCAGTTCACAGCCCTGATCTTAAATTGTGGGAATGTAGACACTGGATATACATTAGCTATTTAGCATAAAACTGATGACATAGCAAAGTAAAGCCTATTAGAAAGAAAAGTGGTTGCTGAACTGAGATGCAGATTTAACTGATATTGTAAATTGTTTTTAGTTACAGCAAAGTTATATGTTTTTATCTATGGCATTTAGTTTCAACCAAAATAAGGAAAAGTAATACACAAAAGTAAATAATTGATAATAACAACAACATTATCTACTAGCCTTAAAATTGTTGAAGGCAAAATAGCTCAAATGATTCTTAATGACTTTCAGGCACATCTGAATCAAATAAGGTAATTATTCCTTAAAATGCTTACACAAAGTCTGATTTGCATGCTAGTAATTGCTATGCCTTGTGGCATCTAGCAATTGACACAGCAATGATTTTAATTATTGTAATTTCATCAGTATAAATACTTCAAAGTTATGCAAATACTATCTCATAATCCACATAGACAGCTCAGCGTATTTGATTTACTAGTCTTGTAAGTCTCTTTGTCTATGCAGTTTACTCTCAGATGTGACTCTGCATTGCAATCGAAGCCTTTCACTTACATCAAAGCTCTAAATCATAACAAGATGAGCTAATTTTACAAAGACTGACACTTCAAACATTAAGTTGCAAATACAATTATAAGATAAAATATAAAAAGGACTTTGCTGGATATCATGAGGCACAGATACCTGCAGCTAATCATGTCTAATGTTTTCTATGACATGAGAAAGTAGAGATACACTGTGAACAAATGCCTTTGAATGAATAGGAACAGAAAAGACCCTCCCTGTTACATGATTAATTTAAGTGCTACAATAGTAAGATCTTTTGTTATGCAATAAATTATCATCAGCATTATAGTCACTCATACCCTCAGCTAATAGAGGATACTGAGCTACACATAAGACTTCCCTCATAATATACTGGCCCACTGTTAGTAAATCTTGGACTGTGACACTTGAATTCTCAGGGAGTGGAAACTCTTGCAATTGAATATAACCACCTGTTGAGAAACTGTTTTCCCAGAAATGTTGTTATTTTGAGAAGTCATCTTATTATAGTCTTGGCTAAAGCCAAAAACAATTTACAGAAAAAGAAACACATAAGAAAATGTTTAAAAATATGTTAAAACCTACTTGTATTCTTATGCAATCAAATTAAAACAAAATATGGATAGATATGATTTTAAACTCATTACAGTTGATGAAATTTTATTCTCATATTGAAAAATGTATTCAATTTAATTGGCACTAATAATTAGCTTTTTCAATCTACTCACATTGCTAGAAATAGGTTGCAGGTAGAAGAAAAACAACAAAAGGTAATGGCAAGACACAATTTTCAACAGAGTAGTGAGTGAAAGCACATCAGCTATTTACCACAGGTGGACAAGGAAAAAACTTGATTCTCTTTCTATAAACAGGTACCTCGTGTCAGGTTCTCTGTTATTAAGTCATTTTTCTATCAGCCTTAGTGGAAAGATAATTTGGCACTCGTTTGCTTTTCTTAGAAAATGCCATCTTGTAAGTTACTATGGCAGACCAAATTCTAAGATGACACCCAATGAGTTATGTCCTTTACAGTCTCTTCCCCTTAAGTGTGGGTAGAATTTTGTGACTTGCTTCTAGCCAATAGGATATGGCAAAGGTGATGGGTTATTCGTTACTATGATTGTGTTATAAGGCTTCGTCTTAGCAGACTGGAGGGACAATTCTGTTAGACTTAGAGTGGGCTGCCATGTTGTGAGAGGACTTGTGAGAAGACCACCTGTCAAAATAATGTAGGTGGCTTCTAGCCATTGAGAATGCCCATCGGCTGACAGCCAGCAAGAAAAAAGGCATCTAGGTCTTACAACAGAAAGAAACCAATTTTTACCAACAACCACACGAGCTTGAAAGACAACCTTAGACTTCAGAAAGAAGCACAAAGGACTTGACACATCAATTTCAGATCTGGAGATTCTGAGCAGAGGACTCAGATTAGTTGTACTCAAACTCCTGCTTCATGGAAACTGTGAGAAAAGAAATTCATGTTGCTTTACACTTCTTAGTTTGTGATATTTTATTGCACAGCAATAGAAAACAAATACAGCTGATATAATTGAAATATGACTGGTTGGGTGATGAGCAATGTGTGTGTGTGTGTGTGTGTGTGTGTGTGTGTGTGTGTGTACCTGCATGTGTTTACGTGAAACATTGCTGAGCTATCTCACAGCAACATGTATCTTTCTCAATGTGCAGTTGGCCTCAT
Organism: Cacajao melanocephalus; assembly: GCA_963573385.1. NCBI lineage: Eukaryota > Metazoa > Chordata > Mammalia > Primates > Pitheciidae > Cacajao > Cacajao melanocephalus. The sequence goes on from CAUYLG010040792.1 coordinate 168,054, forward strand.
TGGTGGCTTGTAGACAGAACACTGCATGTGTCTCCAAGTAACTGATATGATCACAGATTCCTTGTTGCAAAAATAAATATTAGACAAATTAGTTTAGATAGGACCTAAGCTGGAAATTCTATGGATGCTATATTACAACTCACATTTTTTACTTTTCATTCATTTTTTAAATTAGATAATCATCATGAACTATGTTTTTCTAACTGTAAAATAAAGTGGTATTAAATAATTTATTTAAAAAATATATAGTATATGGTAGTAGAAATAATACACATGCAGGCATATGTAGAATAAGTTAAAATGCAAGACTATTTCTTTTCAGGGTTTTGACTTAGGACATGTTATTAAGATACTCTGATGCCATCTGCTTCATCTAATTAGACTTGGCTTAGAGATCTGTAGTCAAGACAAGCAATAATATATAATGATGAAGATAGAAAATATAAATGACTTTTAAATTAAAGGCACTGAAGCAGTTTCACATTCTATATGTATTTACATATGAGAGAATCTATGGTCTAAATGTTTATGTTGACCCTCAACCCCATACAAATTCCTGAATCCTAACCCCCAAGGTGATGATGTTAGAAGGGGAGGCCTTGGGGAGGTGATTATACCTTGAATGTGGAGTCTTCATGATTAGAATTAGCACCCTCATAAAATAAATCAAAGACGGCTATCTAGCCCTTCCACCATGTGAGGTTTCAAAGAGAAGACAGGCCTTCACTAGACACCAAATCCACCTTGATCTTGGACTTCCCAGCCTCCAGAACTGTAAGAAATAAATTTCTGTTGTTTATAAACCACCCAGTTTATGATTTTTTGTTATGACAACCTGAACTTTTACAAGAGGCATTAAATTTTGGTGGAAAAACAGTAAATTATGAATAAACTTAGTGAACCTGAATAATTCAGTCTCAATTTCTTTCTAGCCATGTAACCTTGGGAATGTGAAATTTCTGGAAGTCCTTATCTGTAAATGGGAGGAAAATTATATCTAGTGCTTTACCTAGCACAATTTTGTTATAAATTGCAAAAAAGATAATATGTGTGAAACTTTATTAAAATTCGGTATAAATGTGAGGCACTGGAATTATTTCATGAAGGCATGTAATTTATGTATATTGAGAAATCCAGTATTTCATGAGAAATTAGCAGGGCATTTACTAAGGACTATCTTAAATTTGTTACCTATTTACACATTCAAATATAAATTTCACTTTCAGAGATACCTAAGAAAAAATCCTCAAAAATTTGACACTTGACAAAAAGAGATGTCAACGTCAAATGTTTCGAACTCGCGAATACTGGGAAAAATATTGCAAATTCATCTTGAACAGGGAACAGGAAAAACAAAGACTTAAACGGCAAGAGGAACACCGGAAAACAGACAGATCATGAATAGCTAAATACATTCTATGTAACTAACACATTCTATGTAACTAACAATGAAACACAGAAAGAAAACATCAGCAAGCCACCTTGCATGGTTGTCAAATGACAAGAGAAACATAACAATAGAATCACATGTGAAAAATGGAAAGCACTAAAAATGCAGAATTAATTTTGCATTACCTCTTTGCAAGGGTATGATTTCTCCGAGGTCTGCTCAGACATGTTTCGTTTGCTGGACACACATCAAACCTCTAATCCCTAGCATTGGAAACTGAATATTTCAATGATACTCACCATAGAAAATTATAACTTCCACACAAACCACTTTCAAGCCTCTAGTCTATCTTAGCCATATATTTTTTGTTATATATACATTCATGCTGTTTACAAATATACTACCTACCTCCTTTAATCTATCTTCTTTGTATTTTGTGAAAATTAGTCACTTGTGATTTGAAAGAGAGGAGATTGGGTCATAGCCAGGAAGAAGTGGCAAAAAAAGAAAGATCACAATGAATATTAGAGGAACTAAGGGGAGGAGACTCAGGAACTAGAAAACACGAGAGACAAATAGTGGAGAAATTAAAGAGTGAGAAAAATAGGCCCAGGAAAGGAGGAAAATACTGAGAAGCAAGGTGGGGCTGAGGGAGAGTTGACATGGGAAAAACAATGAGCAAAGTGATTTTTTTTTTTGAACAGTGTAGAGTGATCAAAGGAGACAGGAGCAGAGGTCAGGTAAATCAGCTAAGTGAATGCTTAACTAGCTAATTTAACTGGAGAATGAGATCTTTAGATTTCATTGGAAAGGTGAAAATAATTAATATATAAAGAAGAAAGATTTAAATCTAGAATAATACAATCTCAGCATTGGAAGAGTATTTGGAAAGAACCAATGCCAAAATAATTTATGAGAAATTGGCACATAACAGACAGCTGAAAGGATGGGTTATAAAGAGAGTATCCTCCCCACCATCTAGAGAACAGATAAGTGCTGATTCCTAAATAATCAGCAAGCAATCATGGCATCCTATGGGCAAATAGCCCTTGAAAAGTTAGAAGTTAATTGATTTCTTTTGAGTCTATCTGGGTATCAAATTAAATATAATTTTGGTGGCATCATTTTTTTAATTCCTATAAGAATACTAGTACCTAATATTTACATAAATCTTCATGTTTCACAAAACAAAGAAGAGAAGAGATAGCCAACATTTATTGAATCCCCAATGTTTACCAAACATCGTACATTGTCTTTGTATCCCTTGGTTATGAAATAAGAAAACTGGTTCAGAAGGTAATGTCCCCAGTATCACGTAGGTTATAAAAATATTGAACCAGAAATTAAACTTGGAGATACGTTTTACCCTTCCATACTAGAGAGGCAGATAAGGGGGAAAATAGTAAAAACAAAAGAGAGAGAGAGGGAAAAAATAACAACAAAGAAAGGTACCTATTTTGGTGTCTACTGCGGGACAACAGCTATGTTCATCACCACATATCACTTCTGGGAATTAGGCTAGGGTTCATGTTACAGTTAATACAGAGAAGAAATTTGGACCAAAGAGGTAAAGCAACTTGATCAAGTTTACAGTTAGTAAAGGGGGTTGCATTAATATATATAGAAATATATATATATATGACTTTGATATATATATAATTATATATATATATATAATTATATATATATATATATATATATATATATATATGTCATAGACTTTTAATGAATTCACACACTCTGAAAACAAGAGTCAGTTGTGGATCTGCCACATCCTAACTGGGCAACTATAGGCAGGTCACACATCCTGTCCCAGTCTCAAATGCTTTCATCAATGTTGGATAATAAATGCCTACTTTACAAGATATTGTAAAGATCCAGATGCTGTAAGTAAAGTAGCCAGCATACAGATATTCATAATAAATAGTTAATATACTTGGTTAGAGGTTAAGTAGACTAAAAGATGCTAAATTGAAAATGAGATAAGCCATGCGTAAGAAAATTTATATTGACCTATCTGGGGTCACCAACCAATAGGAAGGAAAATAAAAGCTAAGTGTTCTAAGTCAATTGTTTGTCTAAGTAACTGGAAAACTTTAAAAATATCATCATCAATGAAAATATTAACTATACTAACTATATGTTATAAACTTTAGTTGATATTTTCAGGAAGAAGAGATTCCTACTCACGCTTGCTAATAATAAGGGAGAAATTATATTCAATAAAACTATATATAGCTATATTTCTAATATGTGATATCCATTTACAGACAAAATAAAGGGTAAAAAGAAAGATAAGTAAGAAACTAGTGGAGGAAAAACTATATAAATATGTTGATCAATGTAAAGTAAACATATAATACAACTTCTATACTAATACTTAGGGGAGGTAGGGACCAGGCATTGTAGTAAGTAAACAGTTCAACAGTTGTTTTTGTTTACTGATATTCAAAATACTTATGTAAAAATCATGTTTACGTTCATTCCTGACATTCAATCTTAACCTTTCTTCATCAGTGTAAATACATACTCAGACTTTTCTTTGGAAACATTTTTTAAAAGATATATTTTCAGAAGAAAAAGGCTACATCTTATATCCTTCCGTAATGTGGAAGGTATAAAAAATTTATAAAATCATGCCTATAACACCTAAATAGAATACATGTTTTCAATAAAATTTGCGTTTTGCACCATTAGTTGATTTTTTTTTTCTTGCCATTAAGCAATGCTGGCAGACAAACTAAACCGTTAGCATTCATTCACCTGTTAATCAATTAAATCTTTAGAGTCAAATGGTATTAACCGGAGAGCTTAAAGTTGTTTCCCTCCTAGAGGCCATATTTTTTTCAAGTGTGTTAGGGAGCCATAGACTTTTAATGAATTCACTTCCATTGCTATGGTGACTGCTCCAAAAGGCAACAATAACCTTAAGTAATGATTGGCAGTGCGACCTCTATGTTTGCATTTTCACACTGTTTCAGGCAAGATCAGGGAACGTTAATGATCACTGACCATGACATGTCCAAAGATAAGAGCTGTTAGGCACTGTAGTTTGACATCTCTCACAGTCTTTCACAATCTAGTTCTTCTACATTTTGAAAGGTAGGTTCTGGTATATGGAGTCATGTCAGGCAGATGTGTCAAATAAGAATACGATCCTGATTTGTGCATATTTCCAACCCTTGCCCTTTACCAGTCTTCAAAATGCACCCCCAAAAAATCAACTTCAATGTTGTAGCAATTGAAGTGCTTTATAAATTATCATATACAGATGATAACACAAATCACTATGCACTTTATAAACTGTTTCTGGAATGACTATTTTAGAAGTCATGCCTGTAAATACCTACATAGAACACATTTTTAAATCAAATTTGCATTTTGCACCATTCGTTGATTTGTTTTCTTGTCATTAGGCAATGCTGGCAGACAATCTAAACCATTAGCATTCATTCATTTGTTAGTCAATTAAATCTATTTAATGCATTATTGATTGGTAGACAAATTACCTTTATACTTTTAAGCAAAACATTGTATATATAATATATATATAAGTAATCTCTTGAAAATTAATATAGAATCTAGTAAAAATTATGTAAAGGGAATTTGTGACAACTAAATGTATATATATTAATAATTCAGCTATCTAGTAATGATTAAACTATTACTCATAAAAATTCAATAATTTTTAAAAAACAAGGATTAAGAGCTACCAATATATGCCAAGTAATAGATCATCTAATCCACATACAACAAAATGGGTGATATTCACATTTTATTAACAAATAGTAAAGCTGAGGGACAGATTGTGTAAACAGCATGCCAAAGTAGGCTCAGCTGGTAACCGCCAGGGTAAATATTCTGACCCAGGCGGTATGACCCCAAGCTTTTAACCACTATGCTGCAGTACAGAGTACAAATCTTATTACAGTAATTCAGCTCCATCCATGGTGCTCCAAGAACCAACAGAAACAGGTAAACTTTTACCAGTTACAAAATCAGGCACTATTTTAATGGTGCATTTATGAATTTCATACAAATAAATGTTAGTGTTATATTATTAAAAAGTATCCTTAACCAGAGATTTTAGGCCACATTTTTCCATGCAAAAGAGTGTTCCTTTATAGCAACTATTGTTTAAAATTTCTCATCTAGGCGGGGTATGGTGGTTCATGCCTGTAATCCCAGAACTTTGGGAGGCCAAGGTGGGTGGATCTCTTGAGGACAGGAATTCGAGACCAGCCTGACCAACATGGTGAAATCCATCTCTACTAAAAATTAAAAAATAAAAAATAAAAAAATTTAGCTGGGCATGGTGGTGCATGCCTGGAATCCCAGCCACTTGGGAGGCTGAGGCAGGAGAATCCCTTGAACCTGGGAGGCAGAGATTGCAGTGAGCCTAGATCGCACCACTGTACTCCACTGCCCACCACTGCTCACTCTTATGGGCAATAAGAGCAAAACTCCATCTTAAAAAAAAAAATCGTTATCTCATATGCTTTTTTAGCCCCTCCCAAAAGATATTTCAGAATCTTACTAGTTTGAACTGATGATTCCTTGCTTCTATGAAACTTATTTTCTTACGTGTAAAATAAATTATTAGACTCAGTTTTCAAATTAAAAGATATAAAAATATATAAGTATGTAATTATGGTGATAAGTACCTAATAAGTAGTTCTTGAATTATGTGTATTTCCGAGATTTTGAATTTGGAGAAATATTGAGCATTTTCCCCAAAAGTCTAATAGATCATCAAAATTTGTTATAACATTGAATGTTCATATTTCTCTATTCCTTGTACTAGTTAAATGTAGATCATACATATTTTTCCTTTATCTGCTAGTAAAATAATTTAGTTGTAATGTGTAGGGAAAAAAGCACTTGTACCTTAATTCATATAAAATACAAACCAACAGTAATAATTTTGGCATTAAAGGCAAAACCTTATTTCTAGGATCGAATGACCTATATGAAAGAAGCAAAATAGTTCTTATTTCTATAATTACAAACTTTCCAAAACACACAACAACTATATTGGGTACAGTAGGATAATAGTATCTTATGGAAGTAAGTAGCTAAGTATTCTAAACAAAATAAGTATACTTATTTTGTGAGTGGAATAAAAGTTAAATACTTTAACATGTAATATTAACATTTTAAAATCAACTTTTGAGAAGCAGATACTGTGTAAAAAAGTGTTCCTTTTGATGCTAAATTTCTGTGTGTATATCATGCAACAGTTTTGCAATTTTTGAAAACTACAGTTTAATATCCAAGGAAAGGTTTAATGTTCATCCAAAACATACATACATAAATCAGATAAAAACATATGTATGTTGTTTACAATAGAATGTGTATATTTTTCATAAACTCCTCTATATTTTGTAGCTTTCTTTTCAGGGAGAACTTCAGTCATTCAACATTCTGAGGCAGTGAATGGCTCCACAGATGAGTAATGAGATAAAATACCTTTTCCATATAGATCATAGCCTTTCTGTCCGGTCTGTGTCACAAGTGACTAGCAGTCATCATTACCAGTTGATGGGTGTTTAATTGTCAATGAGAAATAGGTCCTGGCATTGGTCCAATTCCTAACAGCAGTGTTCAATGTTCTAGAAATCACCATAGCGTGTTAGTTTTCTTATCTGCAAAGTGTATTGCTCAATGCATTTAGACAAAACAGAAAGTTCATTCAGCCCTACATAACTCTATTCAGAAGGAAAATAAAGAGTGCTTCCTTAAAATTATATTACCACAAACCTCACCATTAAAATATGAAGAGGAGAAGGAAGGAAGGAAGGAAGGAAGGAAGGAAGGAAGGAAGGAAGGATGGAGGGAGGGAGGGAGGGAGGAAGGGAAGTAAGTAGGGAGGGAGAGAAGGAGAAGAGGAGGAAGAAAAAGAAGAAGAAGGAGGAAGAGGAGAAAGAGTAGGTGGAAGAGGAGGAAGAGGAGGCAGAAGAAGAAAAAAAGGAAGAAGAATGTATTCAACTGGGCAACACATGCTTTTATTAGGTACCTAGTATGTGTTAGATGCTATGAACAACTGGATGCTAAAAACTGGTATTTGGGTTTCAAAGACAATGGGGACTGACAGAATTAAACACATGATTTTGATTATGGGAGATAACTGCTGCAGAAGAGATGTTACCGAGGTGCTATGAGAACACAGAAAGGAAAGCCCTCTTTTTCTGGAAATACTAAAAAAGCAACGAGTTACTTGAAGAAGTAACTCATGACCTGATTCTTGAAGAAACTGAAAAACAAGTACAAGCCTAAGTACATCCAAAAGGAATTTTGCACAAAAATATGAAATATTTTAGAACTCGCAAAGAGGTCTCCACAAGTAGAAGACGGACTACCTGTGGGCAAATATATCCATCCAATTTCAGTCAGGAGACAGAAACCACTCCAGCTATGTGACCAGAAATAATTTAATATAATGATTAGATGGGCCTTGGCATGGTGGCTCACACCTGTAATCCCAGCACATTGGGAGGCTGAGGAGGGTGGATCACTTTAATTGGGAGTTCAAGACCAGCCTGGCCAACATGGTGAAACCCCCACTCCACTGAAAATACAAAAATTATCCGATGTGGTAGAGCATGCCTGTAATCCCAGCTACTAGGGAGGCTGAAGCAGGAGAATCGCTTGAACCAAGGAGGCAGAGGTTGCAGTGAGCCGAGATCGCACCACTGCACTCCTGCCAGGGTGACAGAAAGAGACTCTATCTCAAAACAAAAACAAAAACAAACAAAAAGAATAACTAGTTGGTAAAAGGTAGTTAGCTACTAAAAAGACAGAAGAAGAGACCTCTAAGAATATAGGAATCACAAATGTAGGGGGCAGCTACTATGTTTTGGACTGAGGAAGAGAGAGATGGAACAAATTGAAAGAAAGTTCCCCCAAGGCTGAGATTCAGACTTAGTTGGAGAGAATGTGGTTGCTGCCTACTAGTAGTGGGAGAGAAGATTACTGCGACTGCGGTGCCACAATTCAGAGTAGGAAAGCAGGAAGCCGCTTGCTGATGTGCTAGCAAAATCTGCTGGAGAGGGGACATCATTGGGTCATGCCTTTGTCAGCCTTGCCGAAGAAGCCAAGAAGTGGCCTGGAAAAGTAGTTCTCAGACCGAAAAAAAGAAACTGCCTTGCAGTGCGGCTTCATCCCCCACTATTGTAAGGACTCACCACAGTGCAGCAGCTGACCAATGAGAAACGTTTACAGGGTTCGACTTTGGTGTCATAAAACAAGTCAAAGAAAAGTGCATTTGGGATTGAAGGGCAATCAATTAAAAACCAGCACAGCCAGTGGTTGGGAAATGAGGCTGCAAAACACTGGTAGGGTCATCGGGACAGTTCCTTGAGTGGCCGTGAATGGACCCAGTTATCCTCTTTCTTGTTTGTAGTTCTCAAAAGTAACTGTAAAATGTGCTGGGAATGCAACACCCTGGAACAAAGAGGAACTGGCTAGAACAGCCAGGGCTTCCTTTCAATCCACCCTAGAAATAGGATGCCCTTCAATGACTTTGCTCCGCAATTTCATGTGACCCTTGGGTATACAATCCAAGGCAGGCTAATTTCTGAGGTCCTTCAGCTTCAGTACACGTAGGACATACAGAGATAAGGCTCCATCTACTCCAGAGCCTTACTCTCTAAGGCTTTCCTGAGCCTTAGAGAACCAGGTCACAATGAATCCTAGGTTTCTGTTGTCCCTTACTGCTCTATCTGTATGTAATAAATCTGCATCATGTAACTGATTACGTGCATGAGTGTTCTGTCTTACTGGACTCAAACAAGCTGGTAACCAGTGCACATGAACCTGCTTCACAGGGACCCCATCATCGAGATCATTGTAAATCACATTGGATATCATGGGCATGATCTTGCACATCGAGAAGAAAAGCAATTTTACTGTGCAAAACAATCATCTGGGGTATTTATTGAGAAAACAGATTCAAAGCATCATCTTTGAATTTTACTTCTGTAAGTAATCACATTAAAAAATACATTGCTGGGAATTCTGCTGTAGATGTTTCTTGAACCACTTTTTTTGAAAGAGTGATGTAGATGATGAAGAACTCGTGAAAGCTTTGAAGCAGGTGAATAATTTGTTTATATCTGTGTTTGAGGAAGTTCATTCGAGCTACAGATAGTAGACTGAAAGTGAAAGCTGTGACTATTGGATTTGTCATTTTGTTTAGATAGCTTATTGACACTGCTCTACATGATTTGATATGCAGATTATTTTGTAGCTATATAATAAGTTTAAAAATGTTAGACTTAAAATAATAGAATACTAAGTAAAATGCCAAAACAATATCAAACAACACATTTGTGACAGCCTGGTTATTTGGTTCCATTGGTAAAATCAAGGCTATCTAGTAATATACAGTATTTTGTACAAAGTGATTGTTCAATTAATGTTATTGATTGTCTTGCAGGCATTTCTAACTGACAGACATGTTACTGTAAACTAAAATAATAATACTTCTTTTCATTTAGCAAGATGAGATGACTGGGATTTAGCCATGGGCAGTATAAAGTACAAAATAAATTTCAGATATTTGATAAGTTGCTATTTTTTTTCTAGGGAATAACACGTTTTCATTTGAATGAGTACAAAAAAGGTGCCTATACATTTCATTTTAGAGTCTGTATAGAAGACTGGATTTTTCGACTCCATTATTTTTATGCCAAAAATTGTTTAAAATTTTTAATCATATAAGAATCAACAGATAAAACATATACATACAATTCAAATTCAAGATCAAATATTTATTACCAATAATTAAGGAATTTTATGCAAAATGCCTAGACACAGCCTGATACGCAATAGGTGAACAGCACCATTTATATTCCTTGGAATCAAGGAAGATTAATAGTGACACTGGTTTTGAAAGTTTAGCAGTTTCAAGTGACTGTGGAAGTGACATAAGCTTTAGATTCCCAGGGTCACTATTATTTTTAATCCTTGTGATCAAGAGCCATTTTACTTACCTTTCTGCACTTTAATTTTTTCATATATATGTATACATATACATGCACATATATGTTTATAATTGAACATTTACTATATTAATATGTCACCACCAACCAATTAATTTATGTAATCTAATTTAATCATCTGATTTGTTCCTTGAAATAAATCTTTAGTGAACAGACAAAGAAAGTAAGCCTCAGCCAAGTGAACTGAAGAGTTTACTTCATGAGAAGTGTCAGCACTGAGGTTCAAATACAATCACCCTTTCCCTGTTGAGGATATGGAGGCAACTGTCACAAAGTTCTCCTCCCCCACCTCAGATCTAACCAGAAAAACACAGGCAGATATGTCACAAACAGAGGGAGAATTTGAATTTCAACTTTATCTAACACAGTTTAGGCCCCCTTGTTACAAGTATACTGTGTATTGAATTATTTGAGATGTCCTAGGATATACAAGTATGTTTTTCCTTGAACTCATTATTTGTCTAATGAAGAAATATGCACAGAATATATATGCACATATACATATACACACATGTGTAGAATATGTGCATTTATTTACCTGTGTGTATATATATATGTACATTTATGTGTGTACTGTATATATCAACTACCTATAAATTTATACTGCATGCAAACACAGATAATATATATGTGTGTGTGTGTATATATAGGTGTGTGTGTATATAGACACACACCCTTTTCCCTCTTTCTAAAACCATAAACTCCTGATAGAAACTACATTTCATCGTTCCCATCTCTGGAACACACCTGGCCATTAACTGTTCTCAAAAATATTGGTTGAATTAAGTACATGAAATGAGCCAAGGGCATGAAGTATTCTCCATATTTTCAAATAAATCAATATAATTGTTTTTCAATATATCATTTACTAAATTATGTTAGTATAATTCTCATTGGTCCACATGTGGCATGGAGTAGACGTAGAATATCTTGATTATTGCAAAACTGTTGACAGAACATCCCATGAGAATTTATTTGGGATTAAGTAGTGAGCTAGGTCTTAATACTATTAGGCTAGTTGATCATCCACACCAAATGAGAAGTTTAATTAATGATTTTGTGTCAACATAAATCAATATTTCTGTAGCTTGCTATAGGGCTATTTCATGTGCAGCATGTTTAGACAGCATTTATTTGTACTATTTAATCATAGAAAATTATTTTTAAAAACTTAGAAGCACCTGCAAATTCCATTAATCACAAACGTAACATATCCTTCAGCCCTTCTCTATGGGCATGTTTTAAGAAACTAAGGTAAAACTTTTCATACCTTTATTTATCCTGAGTTTGCAGTTTTGGTGTACTTGTAAATATTTGCCAAGTTTTATACTTTTGCTTAATACTGTCTACGCTGGGTCCAGCATGACGTGGTATTAGGACCTGTAGTTTCAGGGAAAGTCACACTTACTGCATTTATTTGACACAACTGTTGCTAGACAGCAAATCATAAAATACAAATCTGAATTGCATGCTATGTTTCAAAAAATCCAAAATGCTTTGCTTTTCCTATGTGTATTAAGCAATAATGACACAGAGGTAACATCTTCTTTGAGTTGGTCTGTTGTGGGCAGGCACTACTCCCACATTTTAAAGCATTTTGGTATTTAGACTTCATTTTGCAGTAAAGGTGTTTTTCTGGGTCTATTGCTTATCTCACCTTTCTTAGTCACTAACATCGTATTAGCTACCCCAACTAATAACATTTCTTTTTTTCATATGAATAAATTTGTCATATTGATCTCTATAATTTTGAATTGTCACTTATAAACTATTTATTTAGTGAGACTGAGACTGGAAAGTCATTATACTGGAAAAATAATTAGTCTTCCTAAATGGATTAAAACATTTCGAGAGACTTTCTGGTGAAAATCATTTATTAAGCAGTAATTAACTGAATAAGTCAGTAAGTTCAATTATGTTTAATATTTTTATGGCTTTGAATTATTAGAAACAATGAACTTACCTTTACTTTTCAATTATGTTTTTATGAAGCTGTACTATCAAGATAGTTTGATAACTTGAACTATAACTTTTAAATATTTAGACATATGATTCTTGGCTCCCTTTTTGCATTCTTGCCTCAGGATCAGAAATACTTGACTTGGTAGTTGAAAAAACTCAATTTTCTCTGAAATGTCCTTCTTTTATTTTTTTCTCTTTGTATTCTTTATGACGCCTAGATCAGATATGCTTTCATTTAGCTTTATTTTAAAGTTTTTCCTCTCATGAAGTTTGTATGGTTGGCTTTTTAGTTCATTCTCACAAGATGTGAAGAATTTACCAAATGAAATTTTACATGAAAATATCATACTGTAAATGAAATTATCTTTTTAAAAATTAAAGAATAAATAGTTTCTAAAGTTACTTTGTGTAGTTTTGAATGCAATTACGCAAAATTGGAATGACTGTATAATCAAATCTGCAAAATGTTTCCTTATATTATGCTTTCCTTTCTAATAAACATCTTTTGGCCTAAAAATATATAATATTTGAACTAAAATTATTAATAAATATATTATGAATCAATTTCCTGCACATTTGATTTAATTTTCTCTATATTTATATATGTACATTTTGTACTCATATTTTGAAATTTTGATCTTGTAGTAATGTTTATTCAATAATACAATCATACTTCTGACTTTAGAATGTCAGTATATCAGATTTTTCAACTTCAATTAGCTGAAGCTGATTTTAAGATATGAACAATTACTCAGAATGACATGATGGACTTGTTTATGTTATTTATTGATAATGTTTTTGGCTGGAACTGAGGCCAAATTGTTACTGGTAATTATCAGTATTGTATTTCTGCCAGTCTCTGGCCTATCGAACTTATCTTCTTAAAAATTTCAAAAAACTAATATCAAGAAAGTGAAATTGAAATCAGGAGAAGGAAGTGACATTATTCAGTGGAGAGATGCTTTTGCTGAAAGACGGTTTTTGTTTGCCTCTCACACTAAAATTGGTGCGATGAGCAAGTTGCATTATTTCTCTAGGTTTCGGTTTTTCTATCTGTAAAATAAAGTTGGGTTTCAAGTGTTCTAAAGTTTTTCTAACTCTAAGGCTTATAGGGACAAATGTTCTGTCTATATTTTATGATACCTCTAGTGCTCAGCACATTGCCTGGCACACAGTAGGCACTCAATAATATGTGTTGAATGGCTACCTATCAGACCATATATGTTTAAAGCATGAAATAGGTGGCCTTAAAATGAGGTGGTTTGGGTATTAAAGATACTCAATCCAGAAGAAGACAAAGCTAAAATAAGTTGATGGAGCATTCTAAGATTCCAAATAAACAATTCTAAAATTATAGTGTTTATCATTCGTAAGTCTAAAGATGTTCTGTGGATTCTTGTGGCTCTAGTATCCCAAATTTGTCACCATCAGTCTGCATTTTGATAGGCTTTGTGTCTATTGTCTCATTTCCTGTAAAACCATTTGCATTCAATTTTTTTTTTTTGACACAGAGTCCCTGTCACCCAGGCTGGAGTGCAGTGGTGTCTCAGCTTCCTGAGTAGCTGGGACTGCTGGAGTGTGCCACCATGACTGGCTGATTTTTATTTCATTTTTTACATTTTTTGTAGAGGCAGGGTCTTTCTATGTTATCCAGGCTGATCTTGAACTCCTGGCCTCCCAAAGTGCTGCTTCAGCCTCCCAAAGTGCTGGGATTGTAGGTGTGAGCCACAGCACTCAGTTTTGATTAAATTTTTTTGATTGAAATTGATATTCATATTAACCACAGATTAAACAAAACGAAAACAGTATTACCTCCCTTTGTGGTCCCTGTACCCTTCAAAATCACTCCAACCTCATTTTTCTGAATAACAAGCTAAATCCTGTACTGTGGTTTTCAAATGTAGACCTGGCTTTATGGATTTATTTATTTATTTTTGCTTCTTTAAATCAACAATTTCCAATCACTTTATATTTACGTAGACTCATCCCAGAAGTTAAATATTAGCACTGACTCCTAAACTGATAATCAGGACAAGAGGTATATATGTAACATTGTGGAATTATTCCAACATTCAAAAATTTAAAGCACTCTGATGAGGAAAGACTAAAAACTCTTCTGGAAACATGAACCACTTGAACCACTTCAGTAATTTTCAATTGCTTTGTGATGTACAAGCAAAGAACCTTGATCACTTTCACACTGAAGCACTTAAGCTCTCTGATAATTTTACACCCTTACAGTCATTTTCAGAATACCATCATTTCCCCCACTGAAGTGGTTTTTAAAATATGTGAAGTGTTTTAATAATTTTAAATTATCTTCTATGGCAAATGCTCAAACACTGATCACCTCCAAATTTAAGAGCTAATAACATTTGAAGAGATCCAATATTTTCTTTTAAAAATAACTATGTGTAATTTTAATTGTTTTATTAAGTGATTTCAATATGGATTGAATAGACTACTAAGTAATGTAATTAAAGATACATGGAATAAAACCTAACTGTATGAGAAGTCAATTAAAAATGCAAATGATAGAAAATAAGCCATCTTTCTCATCTCAATCCTTGAACAAAATGCTTGGAAAATATATTTTAATTCCTTCATTTTAAGATATTGACCAAAAAATATATAAAATAAACTAAAAAATGAAACTAAACAAGCTTGTGTGATTAAAAGGAGACCAGAAAACAGTTTAAACAATGCTCTTTGAAAAGCAAAAGGACCGTATTTCAGAAATATAGGGATATACTAATATATTAATAAAGTGCCATATGTAGAAAGTGGTAAATATGTAGTTAGGCATATCTGAAGTTTACAAATTGAAAAGTTTTAATCTATTTGGGACAATACCCAAGAGGACTTCTTTAAGCTAAGTAAACCATAATTGTAGAAAACAATAACCAAATTATTTGACGTCTTATCTTTTACCTCAATTATGAATGTTCTTTGAGATCTATTTCAGAATACGACGTTTTTCCCTAATATTTGTAAACAATGCTTTCTCCTTCTCTCAAAATGCTTAAAATAAAATTGACAATGAGGAACATGCAAATTACCCAGTGGTTTTCAGTTCTTAGAACAGTTGTTAGGACTGTGATACCATTACGTGAGGATCAGGGAACTGGGATATTAAAGAGGAGAGGGACAAGGAAAGTCTATGTGAACATTTGAGGATAGGTGTGTGTCTACAGGGATAAAAAAAAATGATAAATAAAGGCCAAGGAGATACCTTTAGATATCACCTACATACAATTTTTATTTTACAAATAGGGAAATTGGGAACTAAAATGGCTAAAGGAATTATCCAAAGACTCCCATTTTTATGATAAACAAAAAATTAGATTTTTCACTCTGTGTCTTCCTTATATATCATTTTCCATGGTCATTGCCTAACACATACGGAAGCTCTACTGTTAAATAAATTGAATCTTCCTTTGTTGACAATATGAATTAAATAAAAAATCATGGAAATTTACAACTGGAAAAAAATGTTGGACTTCAACTAAAGTGATTCAGCCATTCCATTTTATGGGTAGAGAAGGTGAGTCTTAAGTGAAATAACTTGAAAGTGGCAGAGGTCTGACAATAATTCAGGTCTCTGACCTATGTTTTATTTTGACAACTTACAGATTCACTTTCTATCATTCTAGTCACATAGAACAGTTTCTTTATTGTATGTCACTGTGAATGAGAAGAGAGAACAAAATACAGTAACAGGCACTTGGCTGCAAATTTTTGTAGAAAATGTATTTGAGAGGTCTTTTAACCATATGCTTTAAAATATATAACCATCTAAATTAGAGTTTATTATAAAATGAAATGTTGAAATACTAGAAAATGCCACTTTGAGAAATACATATGTGATAAAATAAATTTAAGTTAATTATATCTTAGAAATAAAATTATTTAATAATATATCTGCATAGAAGGGATCTGGTAACTGGAAACATGAAGAAATAAAAATAATTGTTTAAAACTGATTAGTAGATACTGTTTAAGTTAGTATTGTAATTGCACTGATATTGTGACCTGTGATATCCCTACAATTTTATTTTCAGCTTCCCAAGAAAATCTGTTTGCATAGCTAAATTGTGGTGGATATGTAATATGAATAATCATGAGCATTCCAACGCTCATTTTTCCACATGATTAAGGTAAAGATGAATTAGAATCCCACTGTCACCTACAGTTGTTAATCCTTTACAAATCAGTTCCTATAGGTAATGCACACTAGATCATTACATAGATAGAAGATCTATTTAATTATTGGAGATTTTACTCCCAAGTCTCCAAAATACTGTGATCAAAAATTTTGTTACATAAAAGCAACAAGCATTTATTTTGGGTAGTATTACATGCCCAAAGGGCAATGTATATTTATTTGGTGGTATTACAAGCCGCAAAGCAATGTGTATTTATTTTGGATGGTATTATAAGCCCAAAGTAACTTGGTAAGTGGTACAGATCACATTAGGGTGATAGCACATGAACCTCTGTGCTTAAGAGAATGCTCAAGAGACATGGTATGGTAAGAAGGTACCACAGTAAGTCAAACTCCTAGTCTCACTAAACACAGATATCAGGGGACCATTCAGAACCTCAGTCCATATATTCTATAACTGATGCAATAGGGACGACATAAGTAAAAGAAAGTCTGGATAAGCTGTCCATTCTTCCTAACATCCAGATTGTATATAACTCTCTTAGAGCCAGCTGGTGAGTCATTCTACTTCGGAGAAAGTTTCCATTACTGGAACCAGTCCAGTCCAGAAGCATAATTGGGACACACAGTCTCAGATACGTGCTAATGTAGTCCCAAAAGACCTCCAGATATATATCCTGGAAGACACTTAGGAGTGTTGTTGGACCCTGAAGTGATTATACAGTTTCTTTTCAAAGGGGAAGATACAAAGTAACACACTGAATGAAACCTGAAGAAAAAAATTACAATTATATTTTATTTGTTAAAGAAATGTGTATATGCTCACAGTTTAATTCAAACAAATGCAATAGAGTACAAAGAGAAAATTACACAAGCATCCCAAATCCCATCAATAGGATTGACCATAGTCAACTTAAGGTAAATATGTACACAAATGACTTTCAATACACATGTTTACATAAAAAGGATGACTGGGTAGATAAAGATGTCTGAATAGTTAGATAAATAAAGTCATACCTTGTTATTGTGCTTTGAAAAATATATGTGATAAAATTAATTTATTGCACTTTGTAGATATTGAGTTTTTCACAAATTGAAGGTTTGTGGCAACCCTGTGCCAAGCCAGTCCATCAGCACCATTTTTTCCAACAGTGTATACTCACTTTGGGTCACTGTGTCACATTTTGAAAATTATCTCAATATTTTAAACTCTTAAATTTTATTATATGTTCTTTGGTGATCTGGGATCAGTGATCTTTTATGTTGCTGTTGTAATTGTTTTGGAAGCACCATGAAGCAATGCACAGGTAAGATGGCAAGCTTAGTCAATAAATGTGTATTTCTGACGGCTCCACTAATTGATTGTTCCCTATATCTCTGCCTGTCCTCAATCCATCCTGCTCTGTGAGACACAACAAAATTAGGCCATTTAGCCAGGGGTGGTGGCTCATTCCTGTAATCCCAGCACTTTGAGAGGCTGAAGCAGGTGAATCACTTGAGGTCGGGAGTTTGAGACCAGCCTGACCAACATGTAGAAACCCTGTCTCTACTAAAAATACAAAATTACCCAGGTGTGGTGGTGCATGCCTGTCCCAGATACTTGGGAGGCTGATGCAGAAGAATCGCCTGAAACCAGGAGGTGGAGGTTGTGGTGAGCCGAGATTGTGCCATTGCACTGCAGCCTGGCCAGCAAGAACAAAACTCCGTCTTAAAAAACAAAAACAGAAACAAACAAACAAACAACAAAAAACGAATTAGGCCATTTAATGAGGAAGAGTTGCACATCTTTTAGTTTGAGCTTCACTTTAAGCTTAGTGAGAAAGGCATGTCAAAAACAGAGATAGGCTAAAAACTAGGCCTTTTGTGCCAGTTTGCCAACTTGTGAAAAAAAAAATTGTTGAAAAAATGTACAAGTGCGCCTCCCGAGAATGGGAATTAGAAGAAAGCAAAACAACCTTTATTGCTAAATGAAGAAACTTTTAGTGGTCTAGATAGAAGATCAAAACAGCTACAATATTCCCGTAAGCCGCAGCCTAATCCAGAGCAAGTCCTTAACTCTCTTCAATTCCATGAAGGCTGAAAGAGGCGAGAAGGTTTGGAAACTAGCAAAAGAAAAGTTGGAAGCTAGCAAATGTTGTTTCATGAGGTTTAAGAAAAGGGGCCATTTCTATAACACAGAACTACAAGATGAAGTAGCAAATGCTGACATAGAAGCTGCAGCAAGTTAGCCAGAAGATCTAGCTAAGATCATCCATGAAGGTGGCTGCACTAAACAACAGGTTTTCAACGTAGAGCAAATATCCTTCTAATGAAAAAAGATGGTATCTAGGACTTTCATACTTAGAGAAGTCAATGCCTGGTTTCAACGTTTCAAAGAACAGGCTAACTGTCTTGTTTAGGGGCAAATCCAGTTGGTGGCTTAAGCTGAAGCCAATGCTCATTTACGATTTTGAAAATGCTAGGGTCCTTAAATTTATGTGAAATTTACTATGCCTGTGCTCCATAAATGGAACAGCAAAGGCTGAATGACAGCACATCTGTTGACAGTATGGTTTACTAAATTTTAAGCCCACTCTTGAGAACTACCTCTCAGAAAAAAAAATTCTTTAAAAATATTATTGGTCATTGACAATGCAACTGGTCACAAAAGAACTCTGATGGAGATGTACAAGGGAATTAATGTTGTTTTCTTTCCTGCTAACACAGTATCCATTCTGCAGCTCATGGATTAAAGAGTAATTTTGACTTTCAATCTTGTTATTTAATAAATACATTTTGTAAGAATATAGCTTCCATAGATAGTGATATGGTTTGGCTGTGTCCCCACCCAATTCTCACCTTGAATTGTAATAATCCCCATATGTCAAGGGTGGGTTCAGATCGAGATAACTGAATTATGGGTTGGTTTCCCCCATAATCATCTCATACTGTTCTCGTGGTAGTGTATAAGTCTCATGAGAGATGATGGTTTTATAAATGGGAGTTCTTCTGCACAAACTTTCTTGCCTGCCACCATTTAAGATGAGCCATTGCTTCTTCTTTGCCTTCCAATATGACACTGAGGCCTCCCCAGCCATGTGGAACAGTGCGTTCATTAAAAGTCTTTCCTTCATAAATTATCCAGTCTAGGGTATGTCTTTATTAGCATCATGAAAACAGACCAATATGAATAGTTATTCCTCTGATGTATCTCAGCAAAGGAAATAGAAAACCTTCTGGAAAAAACTGACCATTATAGATGAAGATCAAAATATCAACATTAACATGAGATTGGAAGAAGTTGACTTCAATTCTCATGAATGACTTTGAGGGTTCAAGACTTTAGTGGAAGAAATAACTGCAGGCGTGATGGAAACAGCAAGAGATCTAGAATTAGAAGGACATCCTAAAGATTTGGCTGAATGCTACAATCTCATGATGAAATTTTAACTGATGAGAAGTTGCTTTTTGTGGATGGGCAAAGAAATTGGTTTCTTGAGATGTAATCGACTCCTGGTGCAGATGCTGTAAATATTACTGAAGTGACAACAAAGGATTTAGAATATTCAATAAAATTAGTTGATAAAGGCTGTGGCATCATTTGAGAAGACTGACTCCAATTTTGAAAGACGTTCTACAGTGAGTAAAACACTCTCATACAGCAGCACATGTTACAGAGAAATAGCTTGTGGAAGTAAGAGTCAATGTGGCAAATTTTATTGTTGTTTTATTTGAATAAATTGCCACACCCCAATCTTGAGAACCCGCCAGTTTGATTAGTCAGCAGCTATCATAATGGAGGCAAGATCTTCCACCAGTGAAGAGATTACAACTTCGATGGCTCAGATGATCATTAGCAATTTTGAGCTATAAAGTATTTTAAAAATAAGACATATACATTGCTTTTTTAAAGACATAATGCTATTATGCAGTGCAAACCTAACTTGTATATGCCCTGGAAAACCAAAAATTGGATGTGATGCCCTTTATTGGGTGATTTTTTTTATTGAGGTGGTCTAGAACAGAACCTGCAGTATCTCCAAGGTACATTTGTAGTAGATGCAATTTATACAAATAAAAATTTAAAGTTACATTTTACCTGAATTTAAGTTAAGAACAATAAACTAAATTGATACTAAAGTACTTGCTAAAATTCAAATAAAATATGTTATTATTGCTACTCCCTATAGAGGTTACTTTAAAACATCTCTTATTCTTTGAAGTTCAAGATAAAGATTGTTATGAAAAATACTAAGTTTGCATATTTAAAGCTATACGTTTTAACTTTAGGTTATATTTGCCCTGTAAAAGTTTAAAACATTTTCAATTTCTAATGAAGTTAGTTTTTCTTGGTCTACCTTCTGATCCTTTCAAGAAATTTTTCTTCTATTGTATTTTTGAACATTTTCGTTACTTTTTTCTAATATCCTATACATCTAAGTATATTTATCTAGATTTAACTTTTTAATATCATTTATATGCATTATATTTTCTAGAATTATGTAAAGTTTTCTATTTTATCATTATTTTTGGAAAGTTTTCTTAGCCTCTTCCTGATGCTTGTTGTGATTTCAGCCATGGCTATACTGTTTTATTTTATTTTTTTGCTTTACATGTAACTTTCATCTTTTAGCATTTTATTTTCTTTAAATGTTCCTTTGTTAAGCTCTGTCAAATCTCTTAAATCTCTTTTCATCTTACTTTAGTGTCTTTTTTTTACCCAGACAGCATCTTGCTCTGTCCCCTAAGCTGAAGTGCAGTGGTGTAATCATAGCTCACTGCAGCCTTGACCTCCTCACCTCAGCCTCCTGAGTAGCTGGGATTACAGGCATGTGCCACCATAACTGGGTAATATATATATGTATCTTTTTAGAGATGAGTTCTCACTGTATTGCCCAGGCTAGTCTCAAACTCCTGGGCCCAAGCAATCCTCTTGCCTTGGTCTCCCAAAGTGCTTGGATTATAGGTTAACTTTAGTGTCTTATGACATCATTCAATCCATTTATTCTTTTGTAATTTTCCTTTTTTTCAAAGTGCTTATGATTGACTAGAGCTTCTTTGAAATGACGGAGAACTTTTGTTTTCAGAACACTTGGCCTACTTCCTTGTGTGATTCTTCTTGTGTTGAACATATCTTCTCTGCATTATTTTTACATTCTTTTTCTCTTTGATTTTACATTTTATTTATTGGTACATTATTGTTGTGTTAATCACTCTTATTAGAGATAATGGTCTAATAAGTAGACAAATGGTCATATCCTAATCCCAAAACCTATGATTATGTTACATTACATGAGAAAAGAAACTTTCAAGATGAAAAGTTAATGAGGTTAAATTAAGGATAGTATTTCAAATTTTTCAGGTGGACCTAATCTAATTCCATAACTCCTTAAAGACAGAGAACTTTCTTGACCTCTAACCAGCAGATGACAGAGAGATCTGAAGTGTGAAAGGGACTCCATCTGCCGTTGCTGGAAGGAGGCACATGAAAAGCACAAGAAGAAATGCAGACAGCCTTTAAGAGCAAAGAAAGCCAGCAAGGAAACAGGGACCCCAGTCCTACAACTGCCAGGAACTGAATTCAGCCAACAACCTAAAAGAGTTTGAAAGTCGGTGCTTTCAGTTACATACATTAAAGGATGTAGCTCTGTCAACACTTTCATTTCAACCAACAGAACACAGTCAAGCTCACTCAGACTTCTGACCCATAGAAACTGTGAGATCAATTTTTGTTGCATTTGGGAACTAAATTTGTGGTAATTTATTACGGTAGCAATGGGAAACGTGTATACGCTTACACATAGTTAATTTTTGAAGAATTTTTGAGAGGGTCAACTTGAAACTTCTAACCAATATTTTTGTTTCTAGGACTTTCATTACGCATTCAACTTCCTCTACACTGGCAAGTGTATCTTCCCTCCATTCTGTTGTACGAGGATTTAGGGTGACAAAGGCTCTCCATTTTGTCATAGATCACTGCTATCCTATTTCACTGCTTTTAGCCTGGAAGGTAGGTTGTAGATAGAAATAATGTAAGCTTTACTTATTTCCTCCATTGTCTTCACTTCCTTTTTTTTTCTTCAGAGCTAAACTAGTTCTCTGTAGGAACATTTGCTGCGTCGCCTGAGATACCCAGACCTCTAGACCCTACCTTCCATTAAGTAGTTCTTGAGAAAGTCTTTCAAGTTTAGAGAAATCTATAATCTGCAGGTGGTCTAAGAAGGCACACCTTCAGGCTATAGCCCTTCTACTGCATCCAAAAAAAGACTTCACAATTAGTTTCCAAATCTGCAGTTTCTGGTTCTGGCCTTTCCTTATTTATTGTGATAAAGTGTTTTTGTTGTTGTTCTGGTAATATTTGCTCTTTTATCTTTCCTTCTTTTCTTAGAAATAGTGAGGAAAATTAAAAATGCCTCCACTTCCCAAAATTTATCCAGGGACAGTGTGCATTTTCAGTGAATGTTTCAACATAGAGAATGGAAAAGAGAATAACACAGAGAAAAGATGAATGAGGCAGGAGAAAATAATATAAAAATGGGAAGTACAAACAAAAATAATCCAACCTGCTTTGAATATCTCTTTTTATTTAAATTAAAATTGACCTTAATCCAGAAGTTTTCTTTATGTTCTCAGTTCCAATAACAATAATCATGACACATATACAGACAAGTGTAAAAATAACAAAAACACTATTGGAATCAGAAAAAAATCTTTGACAAAAGAATCTATTTGGTTGAACAGAAAAATGTAAATGTAATCAGATTCTCATTTTACATGCCACATAATTTTAAAATTTTAATAAAATGAAATAAGAATTTGTCACCTTCTAAGTACCCAGTCACTTTTTTTCTGTTCTGAGGCATATCAAGGAAAAAAAAAATACTGCATAAGGATAACAGTTTGGGACAGGGAGGGAAACAAACAACAAATCGATCAACAAATTTATGCCAGTTTGTGCTAAAGAAGAGAAAGAGATAGACTGGCCCAAAAGGCCCCATTTCATAGAATGCGTTCAGAGAATCTCTCTTTCATAAGGAGACGTTTAACAGACTTGAAGCAAGAAGTATACCATGCAGGAACAAGAACAAATGAAAGAGCCCTAACATGAAAGAAAACAGGAGTCCCTTTTTGGCCAAAGCAGGAAAAGTCGCAGGAAATGCAGGATGGAGATGAGGTCAGATGGGCAGTGAGTGGACTGATCAATGGAGTCTTATGGACAATTATGACTTGATCTTTTACTCCTGTTGTGAAATAGGAAGCCACTGGAAAGCACTAAGGAAAGGAATATTATGACATGTTTTCTCTGGATCCTCTGGCTTCTGTGGAAGTGAATAGAGGCAGAAAGGGAAAACTAGTTGGGACACCATTCAACCCAAGTAGAAGATAACGGTGATCTGTTTAGGGATTGATAGTGATAGTGGCAAAATGGAGTGAGATTCTGGGTATATCTTTAAAGTAAATGCAATACAATTTGCTAGGGCATGTGGCACGTGAGAGAAAGGAGAGAGAGAGAGAGAAAAAAAAAGAAAGAAAAGAAAGAGAGAAAGAGAAAAAAAGAAAGGAAGGAAGGAAAACTGATTTCAAAGTATTTTATGGCCATGTGTAAATGTCAAAACTTCTCATTTCCTAAAAGACAGTGTCTTTAGTCTTCAGAAAGTGATTTAAGACCATACTACATGTCACAACTGCGAGACTCTTGTAATCTTATTCATTACACATAACAGCCATATTATGTTTTGCAGAGTATTTAGTAGAAGGTGATCAGTACAGGCTGAATGAATGAACTAAATTGTTATAGATTATATGGGGAAAATGTTTTGTTTACATTTGTGTATATACTATCTATATAGAGAAAGATTTTTCCTATAGCAGTATGAAATTGTATATCATTTGAGACAATTTGCACACGTTTAACAAAGATAAGGAAAACAACTTTTTGTGATACTGCATAATTCAAATTCTGCCTAAAGCATACCACACAGAAATAATGATGACACTATTCAATCCAATAATATAAAATCAATTGATGTCATTGAACTGCCATCTGAAGCAAATTTAAAATGTCATTTTGTTGATTATTAATTAGATTGACAATTTTCAAATTAAACTAAAAATATTTTTCTTATACTTGAAAAATTATATGTCCTCTTGTCTTGAGAAATATTGATGGAAGGTAAAATAATGGAGATATTAGCAAATAATCCCATCAGATATATTTTTAACAATGAGGTTTAATTTTTTAAAGACAAATTTTATTGTCCGTATAAATTCCATAAATAAAGCTTTTGCAAATGGTCTTTTAACTTGTATTGATCATGACCTTGGCATTCAAAGTCTAATTATAGTGAAAACTGCCCCATGTCTCTTGTGTACTAAAAAATCATTACCTGAAATTAATCAGTTCTTCAAACACACCATTCCTAATTATTGTATGGTTATTGAGATGGTATACAATTTTTAAAATAGACATAGGGAGTACTAATTTCAAATAGCTTATTTGTATAAATTATAGTATTGTCATGAAAATAACACATAATATATTTTTACATCATGTAACTATGAAAAGGACTTAAAGCAGAAACTTAACTATTTCTGACAAACATTATATTTCAGCAACTAATAATAATTTAAAAAATCAGCTAACATTCTTGAATGCTTAGTATGTGTCAGTAAACTATTCTAAAATACTTTATTTTCTTTTAACAAATAATTTTGTAGCACTTACTGTGTGCAAGCACTATTGCAAATACTTTACAAGCTTTATAATTGTTACTTTGTTTAATCTCTACAATCACCTGAAACAAAACTATTTCCATCTCTATAAAAATGAGGGAAAAGAAGTATGAGAAGTTATCAGAACTGCCTGTAATTCTAATCCATATAAATATTCTTTAATACTATAATATAGTAGGCAGAATTCTAAGATGGACCGCAAGATTCCTGTCTTTAAGTATCGGAAGAAATTGTGAATATGATGGGATTTCCTTCCTATGATTAAGTTATGTTATAATGGTCATATGGTTCAGCTGTGTCCCCAAACAAATCTTGAATTGTAGCTCTCCTAAGCCTCACGTGTCATGGGAGGTACCCAGTAGAAGGTAATTGAATCATGGGGGTAGGTTTTTCCCATGGAGGTCTCATGATAGTGAATAAGTTTCTTGAGATCTGATGGTTTTAAAAGGGGAGTTTCCCTGCACATACTCTGTTGCCTGCCACCATGACAGACATGACTTTGCTCCTCATATACCTTCTGCCATGATTGTGAGGCCTTCCTAGCCATGTGGAACTGTGAGTCAATTAAACCTCTTTCCTTTATAAATCACCCTGTCTCTGGTATGTCTTTATTAGCAGCATGAGAACAGACTAATACATATGACAAAGATGAAAGGGTTTCACAGATGTCATTAAGATCCTTAATCCAGTTTTCTTTACATTCAACAAAGTAGAGATTATCCTGGTGAGCCTGACCTAATCATACGAGCCCTTTAAAATAGAGTCTAAGCCTTACCTGAGTGAAAGATTCAAAGCAACAGAGATGCTGACCTGTTTGCGTTGAAAAAGCAAACTGTGGAGAGAACCACACAGCAGGGAACTGCATTTCATCACTTGGGGCTAAGGGCCATTGTCCTAGAGATACAAAGAACTGAATGCTACCAACAACTAGTAAACTTGGAAAAAGACCCCAACCCTCAAATGAGAATTGCAGTCCTGGCTAGCTCCTGGATTTCAGCCTAATTTAGGCCCTGAGTGTAGACATCAGCTAAACCATCCCTAGACTTGACCCATGGAAACTGTGAGAAAATAAATGAATGTTGTTTTAAGCAATAAATTTGTTACGCAGAAATGAAAAATTAATAGATGTAGTTAACCCAGGTCTTGAATTTGCCAAATTATTAGCTTAACTATCATCCTTACTTGCATATAGAGTGTTTCTTCCACCCTATATTTCTGCCTGTGTCTGTGAAGTGTAGGTTTTCCTAAATATCTCTATGGCAGACTTGGCTTCACCAATATACTGACCTAAAATGCATTCTATTTCACTGTTTAGACCAATATAGATACTAAATGAATCCAGCAGTGATTCTTAGCTTATCACTTTATGAAGAAGATCACATGCTAAATTGAAAATATCTAAACATACAGAATGCAATAAACCACAAAGAGATTATAGATAAATTAAATCAAATCCAAATATAATAAACTGCAAATAATACACAGCATCTCTCTGCATCTCCTAGACACAGTTGCTCCTCATGGAGAAGTGGACGAATCTGCATTTTCTCTCATTTGAGTCACTTCCAGCTCCTTTTTACCATCTACTATCCCTTTGTATTAATCTTTTCCTGTACCCTACATTGTTCTCATTTCACAGTACCTGCTCCTGAGATACCAGAGTCTTCAAACTCTAAGTACAATTTATATATTTTTTGGGTCTTTCTGTCTACACTAGCACAAAATTCACATTGAGTGTGTCCTTGACGACATTTTCCTAGTTCTAGGTCTATTTCCTCTGCCTGCAGACCCAGGGAATACTGGAGGACAGAACCTTTTTCTCTTTGCTATTTTTTCTTTGAAATGTTAGGCAGTGTTGACCAGAGAGTTTATTGACTTGGCTCACTGCTTTTCAGAGTCTGATTTGTCTCCGCTTTAATTGTACAATATTTGTGTGGGGAGGATATTTTGTTTAGTACCACCTGAAACACTTTTATACATTTTAACACATATATGATATAGGTTTAATAATTTCTGCTTACAGTCATCAGGGTTTTACCATTGATGTCATCTATTGTAACCTTCTGGCTTAATCTAGAGAAGGGAATTTCTTGTACATCTCTGTGACCTTTAAATCCGTTTATTAATCAGCTATGCATTGCCTGTTATACCTCTGCTACTATTGTCTTCAAATACCATTTAAATTGGTTTTATTAGATAATATATGTTTATGTCGATGTTTCCCAAGCAGATTGCTAGATATTTAAGAGATAGTAAATAGGAATTTTTGTTTTTTGTCCGGAAAAGGTAAAAAAAAAAAAAAAAAAAAAAAGCCAATTCTTTCTTCCTCTTCAATATTTATACATTTCATAAGTACTACTGCTCCAGACAAATATCTAAAGTTTAATGCCTAATCATAAGTACTCATGGAGAATTCATGTTCATGTGAAAGGCCCTGTTCCACCACTTACTCCTCTTTCTCCTTGTTTCTTCTTGAGAGTTTGAAGAGCTTTGTTCCCCACTTTTGACCTCTGACTGAGCAAGACTATGAAGATAAGAGCTACATTTCTCTTTAAGATATCTAGAGAGAAAAACACTCCACAGGGTGCTTTATGACACCCGTTTGCATCTTACAGATCTCATAGACAGGAACTCTGTTGAGAGTTCCTTAGCATCTTGGGTTTTACGTAAGGCAGGAGGGGAAAGATACTCAAGAGAAGGTCTATTCTCATCTAAGTTCCCTGCTCTTAGTCCAAGAATGCTAAATGCTGTTGCTAAAACTCATGGAATCAACACCTCAGTAAGCAAAGATGACAAAAGTGTCTGTTTTATGAGTGATTGAGATGAACTCATAAGCACATTTAGATGTTATTTTCTATGCCTAACTTATGTGGTTTGATATTAAGAAATCTGTGTTAATATGATAAAAAATGTTTTAATAACATTGGGAATAAAAGTAAGAAATTTAGTACTTTAGAAATGTGTTTTCTGGACACACTTTTTCCCTTAGAAAGATAGTAATGTAATTTGTACTATCAGCACAAGTTCAAACGGCTATATTGATTTATTGTCAGCTTATACTATATTCAAAGTCAGAAAAACATACTAAATGCTATACAAAAATTAATAAAATACTTTGATAAACCTATCAGTGATTTTACCAAAAATTGCAAAGAATGCTAAACGTCATTTGTTAATAAATAAAATATACTGTATTACCACTTGCAAGTCTTCGTAGTTCATTGAATAGTAATGTTTAAAGATTTAACATAATTTTAAAAATATTTATTAATTGACACTTTCACCATCATCATAGCTAATGCTCTTTAATTACATTGCAGACTCTGGATAAGCACTTTATGTACATTTTCTAATGCTCTCTGTACAAAAATCTATGAAATAGTGGCAGTTATTAACCCCATTTTACATATAAAACTGAAGCTTGGAGAAAATAAGTAGTTTAACCAAGGTCAACACAATTTAATGTTAGGGAGACCAAAGTCTAAACTCCTGAGCCCATGTGCTAAACTGCTATGTTGCAGTCAAAGGGATATTATAGACAACAATATAATAAGTATTTGTATTTTACATGGAATCCAAAAAAAAATACTTCTTTATTTAATATTTGAAGCAAACTTTTAATATGTTAGCTATTTATAATAAAAGTATATTAGAGTTTATATTTTCTACAAAATATATATATAAATACAACTCTAAATTAAAAATTAGCATTATGGGAGAATCTAGGTACTAGACCATCAAATTAAAAAGAAAACCTCAGGCCCATGTAAAAACACAATAACTACCTAAAATAACAGTCAAATAAGAAATATTGGGGATTTTTGGAGAAAGGCAATAGCATCTATTGTTTACTTGTTTTATTTTTTATGTATAGAATAAAACCAGTACCCAAATTATATTAATTTTCATTTGTCAGATTTATTACTGTCATCATATTAGTCATCTTTGACCATGTCTTTTAAACTTTCTTTAGTTGAATTGTCGTAGTGGGAAACTAATATTGGTTAACGTAGTATTGAATATTTTCCTTATTTGCTCTACATAGGAATAAAAACAAACCTGAAGTATCTACTATAGTCATAGTTTTACTTTAAAATAGTTAAGTAATAATCTCAACATGTAGACATCTTCCCAGAATTGCAGTTGTGAATGTAGAGAACAGCAAGAAGAAAGTCTTCCCTGACTATTATAAAAAAGAGAAATTATTTTAAGAGATTTAAATTTCTGGTAGTTTTCATGGATATTGCTACATGTTTAATCCCAGAAAGGTTCAATTCTCATTTAAATATCACCTCTCATCAATCACTTGTGCTTTCCTTTCTGGGTCATTGAGAACATAATAATTCACTGTGTCTTTTGAAGGTGTACTGACCTACTTTCACTAGTTAATTTCAAGAGAAGGATCAGATGTTCCATGCTTTTGGTAATTGATTTGACGATAGATCTTTACTATAGCCCACTACATAATCGGAGGGCATTCCAGGCAGCAAAGGCTCAAGGTCATTATTGAAATGAAAATTCCTCAAATCAATTAGTTGCCTTAACTGAATTGTCTGTTTCTGTTGACCATCTGTTGATTCTTATATGTCAATCAAGACAGAATAAGAGAATTTTGAATTTCAAATATAGAAAATATTATTATACATAATCAAAAAGAAATCATGACCTCAGAGCTAGATAACTTAATAGTCTCTAGTATATTCTACTTTAGGCTACTTTTCAGATTCTGTTGATTTCCTTTTCCACTTTCAAAAAAAACAGCTGGCAAAATGATTGGAATTATATTTATAATATTTTCTGAAAATCTTTTCTTATTTTATCTTACATAATTCTAATACAAAGACCTCTATGTTTAGGACATTTACTGCATAACTTCATTTTACCCTATAACTTGAAAAGCCCTGATAGAAAAACTAGTAAAATTATCAAATATTTTATCAGACACACCCATAATCAGACTTGGTATTTATAATATTTGCAGGTAGTTAGTAGCAATGATAAATTATTTATCTTGTTGATTTAGTAAAAAGAAACATGATAAATTAGCAGATTTTTTTTCTAAAAGTTATAGAACTGAAAAGGATTTCAGAGATAAATTGGTCTAGTGATTGATTTTCAGATCATTTAAAGCCTATAGATAAAGACAGAGAAACACAAAAAAAGTTTGAATTACTTTATAAAGTTGTTCTCCAATATTAACTCCATTATGCATAACCTTTCTTATATTCATTTAAAACTTTTCTTACTTTAAGTCAATTTCTCTTAGTAAGACATGTAAAATAATGGCATACCTTTGATAGACTCTTTATATCCTGAAGATAAACCAATTTTTATTATTCTATTTTATAGACAAAATCACCCCAATTTCCTTTTCCTGTCTCCATGAGACATGTTTTCCATCTCTTAAATATTATTTTTATGGCTCTACTTGGAACTCTTTTCAACTTTCCCAATATTATTTTGAAATAGAAACATTTAACCATCTTGCTCATTCTTCCTTTGTGGCTACTACTCTCTGTTTATGATCGTTTATTGGTACTTGGCAAAAATATTACACAAGTTTATTGAGTCTGTGTCCTTGGTATTATATCTTTCACCATAATGATAATAGTATCAAATATTTTACAGCATTTAAATTTTCCATTTCTCTTCGTAGACAGCAGTCCATTTCATAAATTATGGCAGCCTTAGAAGAACTAGTGAGCAGACATACCAATTTGTTTTACACCTGAAGAAATAAAAGTTAAGTTTAACCATATCAAAGCTAATGATAACACGTCTGACTATAATTCTAGTTTTTAGAACTTTGCCTTAGAAGGTTTTGTTCAAATCAATCATGTATCTGCATCTTAATGTGACTATATAATTAAGAATATCACCCTTTTAACTGCCTGAATATTTTAAGTTTATATGATCGCTAAGGCTTAATTCTCAGGATCTGAAAACATTTACTTCTTGGGATTAGAAATACTAAATTTAGTATATGCTTAAATGTCCACCATGCTGTTAGCATCAAGTATTTGGCTTCATTGTCTAGCTTTATAGGTCCTTATGCCATTATCTGTTTGGGTTATTTAACCACATGTCTATAAATATAGACTCCAAATTTCTCTTGGCCTAGCATGTAAATAGACATCAAACGTATACACTCATATGTATATATAAGTGCATCTACATTTAAATGTATATACTCTTTTATATAAAACATATAAACATGTAGGTACACATATATACATGTATCTATGTAAAGACACGTAGATGTGTCTGAGATTTTTCTTTAAAATAACCTCAAATGATTTTGTTGGGCTTAATCTGTAACTGGCTACATAAAACCAGTGCTTTACAAATATTATTTCATTTTTTCCCACAACCACATTAGGAGACAGATATTCATCCACATTTTACAGATAAAAAAACTGAGGTTCTGAGACATAAGGCAAATTGTTCAAGAGATCATGACCTCTAATGCAGACATTAAATTGATTTCAAAGATAGCTAGTTCCAAGGCAAATATTCTTAACTACTACACTGCATTGTTTCTTGTTCATAGGTTTATAGGTACCTTGTCTTTTTTTCTTCAGAATTAAAAACATTGGTTACTGTTGTGGAAAAATGCTACACTAATTTACAGTTACAAAACTCCAGGATTATTCATCTGTAATAATGATTTTGCAAACAACTGTATGTTTTAGTTTCCAGATACTTCCTCTAGGATAAGAATTTGTTATTTTAATGTATAAAAGACAAGGTCAACATACATCAGTGACAGGAATAGTTTTTATTGCACTAACAAGGACAAATAATATATTCAATGTTACTATCTTTCTTATAAACAAATATTTATCAAGCTTTTTATACCACACAAGATAGATTTCTAATAAAACCTTGATCTTTGGCTGATGCTTTTAATAGTATATTTCAAACCTCTCTTTTCTCTTTTTGATTTTTTCACATCCATAACCTTAATTCAAGACCTCTCTCATTCTGACTCTTTGTTTCCTAAATTCTTAATTCTAGTACATATATACATGATAAAATCTCCAATGCTTCTGCCAGCGGGAGTGAGTAGTGATTTTGACAATGCTCCTTAACTTTTCCCCCATTTTGTGTTTGAAATGCTCTCTTTTTTCATTTGGACAAATAACTCTGATAGTGCCATTCAATAACTAGTCACTTTCCACCCACCACAGTGCTTCTTATGGCATCACACTGAGTGTTTGAGATGTCCTTCTTTCCAATATTGCAAATACTTCTTTTATTCTCATGTTATACTCACATCTACACTCTTCCTTGATTGTCAGAGTTCATGTCTGGAATGCTTTTCTATTCTAGTGCTACATGTAAAGTCTTGGAGCTTCATACCTTTTCAATGGTGTGGTAGTTTGACCTCTTCCCTTTGATTCCTGTCAGTACAATATGTATTACATAGGCATTATATATAATGTATATGTATATGCATTGTATATGTATTCCTATATAAAATATTGATAAATAAGCATATATATATTGTGTATATATACATGTATTCATATTTATTATATAATGCATATGCACATATATAAAACAAATCTATTTTAAGCAAATATAAGAATATACAATATGTGTTTCTCCATAACATTTGTCTTAATGTTCATCTGCAATGATGGTTTATCTTAATCTAGTCTACTCTATCTATGTTAAACTTCATGAATAGGTTGTTGCAATCTAATGGCTGTATTGGTTAAACCACAATATCTCACTCGTATAGTTAAATAGTTACTGCGAATATAAGAAAAAGTCCAATGCTGGGCTGACCAGTGGGATGACTGTCATCCAAAAGCCTTTTTCTTCTGGGATTTTTACCTATAGCAGGTTGCTTCTAGAGCCATAAGTTAAGGCTGTGCATGGTGACTCATACCTGTAATATCAGCACTTTGGGAGGACTGGGTGGGAGGACTACTTGAGGCCAGAAGTGAGAGCAGCCTGGGCAACATAGTAAGACCTCATCCCCCTCTACCTGCCAAAAAATGCCATTGGCCATCAGTGGTCTCTAGTTCAGGCTATTAGAATGGAAAAAGGGCCTGGAAGATCCACTACAAGGAATTCATCTGAAGCATCACATGGCATCTAGTCCCTCTGTTTACAATCTATTGGTTAGAATACAGTCACACGGACAACTAGTGGAAGACAAGTTGAAAAATGTAGTTTAATTGTCTGATGAAGAAAGAAGAAACAGCCAGCTTCTGTCATAGAAACTCTAATCACTTAGCATTCCCTCTATGGAACCTATAAGTCATTCACAGCTGGATAGAAAAATCTTCAGAATAAGGGAACATAAGAAGTTCTCTGAAGTTCTGAGCAGGGTATTACTAGCTTAGTGCAAAAGTAGGTGCAATTATTGCCATAAAAGTAATGGCAAAGAACTGCAACTAGTTTTGCACCAACCTACAGAAATTTGTTGAGAAGGTAGGAAATGCAAACAATGCAAACCAAAGTGAAACATCCTATTGCAGCTTCATATTACAGTTTTGATAAATATGATTAAAGTCCTTTTATAAGATCCTCCCTCTTTCCTTTCACAGTTTAACCTGAGGTACCTTAGCTGTGAATTGTCAAAGAGTACCAGCTTGAAAGCAAAGGACTATGCCAATTGACCTGTGTGCCTCTCTGATCTGAAAACCTATCCTTAATTGGAATAAACATCAAATCATTCAGATTTTTAAAAATCTATCTTTATATTTCAGGAGAATATCATTAAAAGAAAATTATTTAAGTTCTTCTTTTTATTCCATTGACATTAATATCAATTATTTAGGATTTTTTTTCCTTCTAGGGAATTTAAATATTTCAAATACATTCAGATTTCCATAATATATAATGTATTTATTGAAAAAATACTGTTTGAATAACATTGCCTCTAGACTTATATGAAGAGAGAAAAACATTCAGCAACAGCAAAGCATTTGAATAAGTTGGTTGCAGGAAGATTTGTTTGTTTGTTTGTATCATGGTTCTGTTTTCTGAGGGTTATTTTTTAGAGATAGAATCTTATTGTGGCCCACGGCCTGGAGTGCAGGGCTGCAATCATAGTTCACTACATCCTCAGTCTCCTGGGCTCAAGTGATCCACCTGCCTTAGCCTCCCAAGTAGCTAGAACTACAGGTGCATACCACCATACCTGGTCTCTTTTTTTGTTTTAAGTTTTTTTGACAGTGGTCACACTATGTTGCCCAGTCTGGTTGAACTCCTGGCCTCAAGAGATCCTTTCTCTTCAGCCTCCCAAGGTGGTGGGATTTTATTGCCTTGAAAGTGCCAATACAATGGTCAGGTTGCAGTTTTAATAGTGATAAAAGGGAAACTTAGATTTCAGGTGCTGAATGTGTAGTGGTAGATTGACCCTGGCTAATCTACCGCTAAGAGGAAGAGAAGTATCTTCCTAATCTATCTCTAAGAGGTAGAGAAAGAAGAGGGTTCACAGAAACTAGAAAGCATAGATGTTCTTCTACACAACAAACACTTTACATATGATGGCAGCGGCCTCTTCCTGGAGTGGCCACTAGCATGATACCAGCTGCATGGGTGAGGCATGGCCTGGTCTATGAGCTGCATGGATCTGGCCGGAGCCAGGAACAGGCAGAAATCCCACCCCTTTCTGAGTTGGTAGGGCAAGAGCCTTGCACTCCCCAGGCACAGTTGTGGCTGCCAAGCCACAGCTCCAGACCCAGGCATCTCTGTGCTTCTGGGGATCAGGAGCAGTCAAGAGCCCTGCCCTCCTGGATGCAACTGCAGCTGCCCAGTCATGGATGCCATCTGGGCAACTCTGCACTCTCGGATGCCCAGGAATTGTCCTGCCTCTGCAGTCTTGGAAGTGCCTACTCCTACTGCCTGGCCTTTCCCAGCTCCCAGTAGCCAGTCCAATTTCGGAGCAAAGTTGAGACCAAGCCCAGGTGCTGTTGCAACCCAGCTGGGTGTGCACACACTTGGGGCAGCACTAACACACCAGCCCCCTGCCACCTTGAACACCACTTGACTTTGGGTACAAATGAGCATGGGAGGGAAGCTGAGAAAGGGAGAAGGGCGGCTCAGCATGGACCTGCAGGCACCCCTCTACATGAACAGCCTGGGCACTGTGGGCACCATGGCCAGCAGGTTAATGGTGGCAGGAAGTAGACAGGCTACTGGGTGGAAAGGGGCAGGTCCCCAGCAGAACCCCACCTTCAGGCCAGGGACAGCCTGAGGCCTAGGAGCTGGGCTGCCAGTTCTGCATACCTGAGTGAGAACTTGGGATACTTTTTCCCGGGCTTGCCTATAGCTGCCCATGAACCAGTCAGCATGCACTTCCTCCCATCTGAAGCCCATATAAACTCCAGACTCAGCCAGACTCAAGGAGAAAACTGGACAACCATTTACAGAAAGGGTCTCCCCCTGCTGAGAGCTGAGCTCTCTGGTATGGACTACCAGCTGCAGAGAAGAGCTACCCATTCCATGGTCTCTCCTCTGCTGAGAGCTGAACACTTGTTGAGATGTCCTCCCTATGGAGAAGAGCTACCCACTGCAGGTCTCCTCTGAGCTATTTTGTCATTCAGTAAAGCTCATCTTTGCCTTGCTCATCCTACACTTGTCTGCAAACTTCATTCTTCCTGGATGCAAGACAAGAACTTAAGATCCACTGAATGGTGTGCCTAAAAGAGCTGTAACACAAACAGTGCTGAAACACACCCTTTGCTCGCCACGTTGCAGGTGACAAGAAGAGCTGCAGCCCTTCAGGAATCCCAGACCTAGGAGCTCCCTGATTTAAGCTGTGACACCCTCTCTGGGTTCCTGGCATTTCCAAGCTTCCAGTTGTCACCACTTTCCCTGGTCAGCCATGGAAGCTGCTTGTGGTATGCCTGGTGCCACCACAGCCTCACAAGGAGCCAATACCAACGCTGGCTGTTTGGATCTGCCCACTCTGCCCCAGCCGGTGTGCCTGGCTGCATACAGTGACCAGACCTCACACTCGCTTGCTCACACACTCCTTGCCACTCCACACTGGGCTCACCCTTGGCAGGTGTGAGATTCAGGCCAGTAGCGTGAGCTGAGCACAGCCTGCCAGGCTGAGTGGGCAGAATGAGCACAGTGGCCCCAAATAAAAACTCAGGCAAAGGCACCACCGGCCACAGAGGTTTCCAGCTGGCAAAGCAACACCGCCAGGATCCCGTGACATACACAGAAACTGAGATCTAAAGATGTTAAAAAGTGTCTGCAAGGACACAGAGTTGAATTTGAAACTAGATCTATCTGATTTCTAAGCCCATGATTTTTTTTCCTTTAGAGAATGTGAAGACGTTAATATCTTACCTACCATCCTGTATTTTAGTAAAATATGTAGATGTGTGTTGTGTTATCTGTCTCACAGATACCCTCCTTATTCCCTCTGTGTGTCTAGTAACATACTTTTTGCATGCCCAAATGCATATTATGCAGACACTAAGAACACACAGTCCTTTGAAAAAAAATTAATCACATGATCTATCATGAAAAAGGATAAACAAC
Source organism: Cacajao melanocephalus (assembly GCA_963573385.1). Classification (NCBI taxonomy): domain Eukaryota; kingdom Metazoa; phylum Chordata; class Mammalia; order Primates; family Pitheciidae; genus Cacajao; species Cacajao melanocephalus. The sequence continues at coordinate 204,799 of CAUYLG010040792.1, forward strand.
GTAATTTGTCGTTCACATGATTTTCTATGAGAGATATGTTACTCCGCTCCTAACTCATAGTGACCTCTGTTCAAAGTTCCTCCTGCACTTTTGTTGTATGTACAGGTCAAACTGGACAAGCTACACAGAAGGTATGTGTAATATGAACAATGATAGGACTGAATCTTAGAGGTATATTCTCTTCAAAAGGGGCAGTTATGCTTTGTTCTGAAACATCAGTCATCATTTGGACCTTTGTCATCTCTTACTCTAACACAATTCCAGCCATTTTAACATTTTAAAATATGCTGTAATGGCATTTTTCCAACTTAAGTGTATTGTTTTTAAATAGAAGCTATTTCCTTCCATTATCAGTGTGCATTAAAACTGTTGAACACAAACTAAAATATGGCATTTGTAATTTTAAGTGGAACTATCTTTGCATAATTATTTGGTTCGGCAATACTGAGTGTGTCATACAAGTCTTTCCAAACCATATAAATATTCATGATCTGTTTATTCTGCTTAAAATGTAATCTGAATGTGTGTTGCTATCCTTTGCATTGAGAGTTCTTTAAAATGTGTCGATTTTTATACATGCATTTGAATTTCAAAAGGACAGAAAGAAAATCATACCCTAAAATAATTAAGTATTCTGCATATTATATTTTTGTTGTATATTCTGTATATTACCCTTAGTGCACAGCACAATAGGGATACAAAGTAGAGGAGAAAAACAGACAGGAAGATTCATAATGACTGCTAAGTAAGATCAGAAGGATGATGAGAGGGACATATGGATGCTATTAGAGCCGTAGATAGAGACCTAAACCAGACAGGTGAATTAGGTAAACATTTTTGATAGAAGAGAACCTTGATTTTTGAAAAAATACAAACACTGGGTAGGCCAAATTTGAAATAAGGGAAGAGGGGTATTCATTGGCTTGATAATATGATTCTTTTTTATTCACATAAATAGAAATAGTTCCATTGCTTCAAGATTGTCCATACATATACCTGCATTATAGTAAAAATTATTTAATGAAAGACCAGATGCTGGTCTCATGCTTCTATTTTATTTCTGTTAATTTACTCTTCCCAGGACAGATTCACAGGCCTCCCAGCTTGTCTGTTTGACACCTCATCATACTTAGCATTGCTTTTACGGCCCATTGAAAAAGACAAAGATTCAGAAAGAGGAGAAACTTAAAGAGGTTGATTTAAGGCAGTGTCTTATTGAAGTAAAATATCAAATGCTAGTTTTAAGGGGAAAAAAAGTAATTCTTAAACAGTTTATTGCAATCACCAGTCACTGATCTAATCCACTGGTGAAATTTAAAGATACACCTAGATTATTCCAGCTCTTTTTTTATTTATTTCCCTTGAGGAGTGTCTCCCAAGGGAAGAGGAGCAACCCGGGACTATCTCCATCCTGATTTTTGATTTATACTCTAAGCATCCTCATAAACCAAATAAGAATCTGGGAGAGTCCATCAAAAATCATTACCTGGGATAGATTAGAGTTCTCTGCATCAGCTTATTTGAATTCTACTTACTTGTAAATTATGCTTGACACTTCCAAGGTTTTCGAGGCTGGGGAAACTTGAAAGTTACCTCATAAAAGCACCATGCTCCAGTGTTTAGAAAAGTCACATTCTAATGTGACTCATTTTCTTTTTTCTTCCATTAAAGGGTCCTATTTTTCTGCCTCACACTTAAAATTCTGAAAGTTTTGCCTATATTATAAATGTTTTTCATTATGGATTCAGATTAATGCTTAATAATAAAAAAAAATGCATTCCAAAGTTCCAACTATGCAGTGTAGGTCAATTCTATGCTGCTGTAAACTCTATAGTCATATTGGAATCCATTTCCCCATATTTAAAAACAGTTCTGGGATCAGTAGCAACAATCAATCAGATACAAACTTCTTTTTTTTTGTCTTTTCAAACCTTGAGTATACTTCTCAAGTCTTCATTCCTGCCGTGTTTTAAGTTAGCCTTTCATTACCACTACAATATTGCCCACATAAAATAATACCTTAGTTCTACTTAAATTCACTTTAATTTTTTTCTCCTTGTCTTGACTCCATAAAATGTTCACACAGAGCAGACATGCCTACTCTTCCAAGGGATCATTCAAAAACCCAGCAGCCTGTAAACTGAATGGACTCTTATCTCAGAAGGATGAAGGACAGAGCTGCCCTGCTGGGATTTGAAGTGTTGGTTCCAGGGAGTCTAGATATTTCAAACCAGACGCTTACACAACCCATTTTTCTCTGGCCTTATGACTGAATGCACTAATTCATTTACCATTCAAAGTGTCCTTCTATAATTTATGCCACACACTGACATGTATTTAACTCTCTAAAATGTCTTGAATACAATTTGTTTGAAAGGCATTATACACAATAAACCATAATGTATTTTTAAGAAGCATCTTGGAATAAAAATAAATACAAATTGGAGAAAAATGCTGATTAATAAGCATTTATATGGCACTTCATGTTTACAGATGGTTTTACAGTCATTTTTTATTAGTTTAACATGCCAAGACTCTCTGGGCTCAAAGTGCTGCTTAAGTACATCTCCGGGCTTTATCCCCCTGGAGTCTAGACTTATGGGGTCAAATGTTGTAAAGACAGTCTTTCTGGAAAAGTTGTATCCTAAAGCCATTAAAGAAATTTTAATGTGATGAATGAGAGTACATCCAAGACACAGTTTTCACTTAAATGTCTGGTTATGAGGAAATAAAAATAAATATGTATGGATACTAGTAGCTTTCCATGCACAGCTATGTCTCATGTTAGTATAAGGGTTATGGGTTCTTGCCCATATTTATAGGTCTAGATCTTACAGAATAATATCCATGGAGTGTTTCAAGGGTTGCCTGTGGTTTTTGTGTAAAGCACACATACCTAAAGGGCTATGTATTTTGTCCCATGTTGGGACTACTACTGGAAATTCTTCCAGAACTGTTCCGGATTGCAGACTGATGGCCTATATTTTTTGATGTCATGGTCCAACTAATGTCTCATTCTGAAGATATGTCAATTGCCAGTAAGTTCTATGGAAAAAACATTTATGTTTTCAGGAAAGATGTTAGATAGAATCTGAGAGGAAATGGTAACACAGTAAAATGCTGCAACAGGACCGCAGGGTAAATGACAGTGTCTCTGATATATATACCCTAAGATTCCAATATTTGTCTAATGGTAATCAAATATCCACTACTCAAAATATTTTGATGATATATTATTTCAAAGGTAAATATCAGGGAGATTCAAATATGTTTTGGTTGGGGAGACAATTCTAAGAAAATTTCAAAGAAAGTTAATATTACCAAGTAATTTACATTGGCATGTGACCTTGATTTGCTCAAATTATCTTTATATATGTTATTTTTTAAATCACATTTAAAATTTTAAGTAGGAACACATAGTTGTATGCTTTTATGATAAACTTAAAAATAAATAAAACCCTCCAAAATTACTTATTTTCAAACAGAGATGTCATTTAAATATATATATATTATTGATATATAATAATCTTCTTGATATATTATTTATATATATATTATATATATATTTATATATATATATAATATATATGTTATATATATATTTAAGACAGGGACTCATTTTGTCACCCAGGCTGGAATACAGTGGCACAATAAAAGCTCACTGCAAACTTGAACTCCTGGGCTCAAGTGATCCTCATACCTCAGCCTCCCAAAGTGGTGGGATTAAAGGTGTCAGCAGGATTCCATTTTAATTTTGTAATTTTTTTCCTGAGGATTTAATTGAACCTGTTCTACTCTCTGTATATCTTAAAACTGTATCTGAAGTTGTAAATAATCACAAATGATATTAATTATATGGAAATAAGCAAATGAGGGCAGCAAAATTCAAGTATGGAGGTTTGTAAAATCTTTGTCAAAAACAGCCTTTATAATAAAAGGAAAAAATCTGACTGAAGTCTTTATTTTTTGAGATGGAGTCTCGATCTGTTGCCAGGCTGGAGTGCAATGGCATGATCTCGGTTCACTGCAACCTCAGTCTCCTGAGTTCAAGGGATTCTTGTGCCTCAACTTTCTCCCCCAAAGAAGCTGACATTACAGGCACATGCCATCACACCCAGCTAATTTTTGTATCTTTAGTAGGGACAGGATTTCACCATGTTGGCCAGGATGGTCTCAATCTCCTGACCTCATGATCCACCTGCCTCAGTCTCCCAAAGTGCTGGGATTACAGATGTGAGCCACCACACCTGGCCTGAAGTCTTTAATATATCCAACTAGAATAAATACATTGATTTTATCTTAAATTCATCTAGTTGTGTATGATTAACCATTTGTAATATACTATTTAGAGCATCATAGTTAGAAAGAAATGCAATGAATTAGCATTAACTGAGGAATGAGTTAAGCTCTTTAAACATACTAATTCCTGCAGTTTAATCACAACCCTGTGGCAAAGTAGGTAGCAATGGTCTTCTTGATATAAGGAACTTGAGACCCAAAAAGTTAAGTTATATCATTCCACACTCCTAGTATCAACTCATGGTATCTACTCATGATAGAGTCAAGATTGGAATTTAGATTTGACTAATGTCAAGTCTGTGATCTTTCTGCATGGCTGCAACTTCAGTTTTTCCCAAGCTGCAAGATAACCTAAATTAAATCATTTTTCTAAACTGACTATTCTACATCCTAGAAGATTGTGACCAAAAAAAGTAATAATATGAGTATGTATATATGTGTGAATAGAAAGAGCAAGAGACAGAGAGAGCCATCTGTAAAATCCTCAATTCAATTTAACTTGAATTTATTAAGCACAAACCTGGTACAACACAATTCTGTGATTTTACTCTTTTTCTATCAGTATCCTCTTCCATAACTCTACTGGCACTGCTCTGCCAATAGAGGCCACAACAGAGCCCTCTGCTGAGGCCACATCTGTCTGCTGGGCTATTGCAATAATTTCCCAAACATTTTCCCTATTTCTAGAGTTGCTGTTTCTAGTCCCTTCTCCACACTGCCACTCAAGTGTTGTTGTTCTGCTAAAAATATATCTAAATATAGAACCCTCTTATCCAAATATCTTCAATACATCCTCATGCCCACAGGAAAAAATCATAAACCCTTAGCTTTTCAGGCTCTAACTGCATATCCCACAGTCTTCCATCTGAGCTTGTTAAAATTGTGTAAGCAATATTTGTTGAAAAGAAAGAATATTGACTAAAACAATAAAGATACTGAGCATAATTATGTCCAGCATGATTTTTTCATGTATTGGTAACATTCCTATGGCACATGTTATTTTAATCCCTTTTCTTATGTAGCTTTAAGCATACTGTTTATTTAAAGTTTCATGTATTTTGATAATTTTGTGAATTCAGAAGCTTTTTTTCCAATATTTTAATGATCTTACTATTTTATTTGTTCTTAGATTATGCTTTCAGTTTGTTTTCAACCAATTCTACTGTCTTCTTGCATGGCAGCTCAAGGTTCCAAAAGCTTTTGTCTTAAGAGAGAGAGCTACAATATGCAGCTACCTACCATACCATGTTTGAAAATGTAGGTGAAAGAATAATGTCAATGGAACTGAAACAAAAATAGAACCATAAAATTGGGGTTCCAGGGAGGACTGTGTCTATCACAGGAGGTAGCCACTGTCTCAAATAGCAAAAGAAGAGAAAATGAAACAAAGCCTGAACTTTCTCTCCTCCTACCTTCTGCTCTCCTGTTTCTTCCTTACATTGGCCGAACTGAGAGAGTTTGGAGAGCAAGAAAGCCCAAGTGAAGAATCTGCAGAAGCTACCTTCTTGGAGTGCTGAGTAGGGGAGAGGATTAGTGGTCCAGAAAGACAACTGAAGAAGAATCATCCCTGACAAACCAAGATTCACTGATAGGGAACATTTAATCTCAACTGCTACGTTTGCTGGTAAAATAATCAAACCTAACAAGTTAATAACTAGTGACAAATGTTTCCCACAGCCTGTAATCCAGTTAAGACTTGGCTTCCTCATTCTCTCCTTGCCTGAAAAGGTTCAGAGGAGAAAGTAAGTCTGCTTGTACTAAGCAACAGCCAGAGGCATTCAGTAATGACTATACATGTCCCAAGAAACTACAAATAACTTAGCCAAAGAAAGTGGTAGCATTTGCTTCCTCTTCTTTTTTGGTTAGCCAGGTTGTCACTGTAGCCTCGACCTCCCAGGCTCAAGCAATCCTCCTGCCTCAGCCTCCCAAGTAGCTGGGACTATAGGTACATGCCACCACACACAAATATTTTTTTAATTTTTTGTAGACATAAGGGTCTTTCTATGTTGCCTATGCTGGCTTTGAACTCCTGGACTCAAGTGATCCTCCCAACTGAGGCTCTCAAAGCTCTGGGACTACAAGCATGAGCCAACCTGCCTGATTGATTTCTCCTTCTTAATAACAAACTAAACCATACATCAGGCCATAGAAAATCAAAGGCTTTTGTTGAGATTCTGGTGTGAGCTATGAAGCCCACTGCAAGATAAAATCCTTTGTTTGCTAATGTCTATGTCATTTCTGCTGACATTGGAATCTACTTTTTAAAAAATAAGAGCTGTTTTTTAAAGTTGCTCTTGCTTTTATCAACTCCATTATAGAAAAACCTCATATCAATGAGATAAGGGGATGAGTCAAATGCTAAGATAGGACCCTGAAGTTTGGCTACATAAAAGTTAAAAGAGTACACCCATGCTATCTAATAAGTAATCTCAAAAGGGACAAAAAAATTCAGACCAAATCGAGAAAAATTGTCTTCTGAAAGTATATATCAAATAATAAGACAATATGCAAATGTTTGCATGTTAATTTTTAATATTAACATGGTCAAGAGACAATCTGGACAAAAACAAATGTCATTATAATTTTTTTGTTGACTGTCCATTAAATATGGTGGTCTCTAGCTTTAGAGATATTAGCATAATCTAAGGCATATTTGTGATCTCCTTTCAAACTATGTGCCTCCTGAAAAACTATATAATATGAGCTAAGGCTCATATTAAAATAGAAAATAGGATCCAATCAGAAACTAAAACAATAATAACAAAAACATATCTTGCCAATAAGTTTATGGATTTCTAATTCTGATGAAAATATAGTAATTCCTAGTTCCTGCTTTTGAAACTAGTTTTACAATTAGTATTATCAAAGATGTTATATAATATCTTACAGTTTTATATATTATCACCATTAATTAAAAATTATTCATATTATTATGGTACATATCTATGTTTTATATGGCTATACATACATTTTTATGTAAGTACATAGATAAAACGAATATAAAAATGGCATATACACACAAGTTACATGGGATACAGCATTACTTTAGACTTTACATTGTTCTATTGGTCAACTTAATGTCAACGTGAGTCCTTTAGCAGGATTGATGACCTAGATGAAGGAACGGCATCTATACTCTTCCAGAACAAGTCCCAAGAGAGCAGCTACTACAACTTCTAACACTTTATTATTGGTTAATTTGGGGCTTCTTTCACTCAGATGACATAGTTAGAAGGATGTCACTGCACAAATCAATACCTAGTGTCTTGTCATTGATGTGCCTGCTACCTTAAACAACAGCTGTGTCTACAACCATCTTCTGAGTAGTCAGGATACTAATTATTGTAAGCATGCCATACTTGGAAAGTGACTCTCCAAGAAAATTCTGACCTCTTCATGTAAAACTCAGGACAGCTTGCTGCACACTCAGCAGCAGCTTTTATGGTTTTTTTTCTTGACAGCCTAGACTGTCTCTCTGTTGTCAAGACTGTGCAAAGGTTCCATTCACAGTGAAATTAAAATGCACATGTAATGCAGCTTCAAGCAATAAGAAAAAAATGACAAATTTATTAAAAGTAGGGTATGCCTGTAATTTTGATGTCTTCTAATTCTAGCTGTGTTAACATTCCCCACTAACGCTTCTACTTATTTTCTGGAGCTTGCTCTTGCAGAGTAAAAATTTTTATAAATATTCAAGGATATATTTGAAAAAGAATACGTTGTAATTTTCTTAAAGTTTTCTTTTTTCCAAGAGCTTTTTAAAGTATACAACTATCATTTCATGGCTTTTTGGCTAAGATCATGTGTAAAAGATAGGATCACACATTTTCCTAACTTACAAATATTCAAACCATTATGATACTACAACATGGTCTAAGATGGCTCAAATTATGCTTTTCATAGCAACCTATCTTTAAGCTTAGATTTGTGGTTTTTACTTTCTCTTAATTTTGGTAAATTAAATGTATAAATGCATATGTAAAATAGTAAATGTAAGTTGCAAAGGAGGAAGTAAAAAGTAGCAAGAAATATGACTACTTCCATCCCACAGAAATTTTGTGAGAATCAATTAAAAGCCACTAAAAGGATTGTACCTTTAAAAGTCATAGAAAAATAATCACATAAAAGATAAAAATATAAAAGATCACTTAATATTAATTAAATAATTTAACCCTTGTGTTTTTGTCTTTTGCTTACTTATGTGCCATGTTTTTCCTTAACTTAAGAAAGTGTACCATAGGATTTCCATGTGGTAGGTATTCTAACAGTTTCAATACTGCCCCTGTAACCATAGGGTCTAGCTATCAAGATTTCTCATATCTGTTTAAAAGAAATCTTAAAATGTATTTGTTGGCCTCTTTATTGTTTATTTTTAAAGTTCATTTATTTATGTATTTTGATACAATTTACATAATTTAACATATACTGAAGTGTTTAGATAGATGAATTTGGACAAAATTATATGACTGTCATCCCAAACCAGGTAAAAAACGTTTCTGTCATTTCAGAAACTCTTCTTCTGAATATTTCCAGTCAACTTCCTCAACTCAGAAGGCAACTACCTTCCAATTTTTATCACCATCTACTAATGTTGTCTGTTTTTGAACTTAATATAACTAGACTCATAAATTATATAGATTCTGTCTTCTTTTGTTCAATATATTTTTGAAGTTTTTCCATGCCTTTATGTATTTTTAATTCTGTATTATTGCTGAGCAATATTTTATTACTTGAATGAATTATAACTGTTAAAACGTTTTCCACTTCGATATTTGGGTATTTTCAATTTTTTGATTCCTACAAATAATGATACTGTACAAATTATTGTACAAATATTTTTGTGGACATATTGAATAAATGAATAAATATCCAGAAGTAAAACTATTCTCTCCTTCTCTCTTTCTCTCTGGGTCCCCCACACACATTTTCATTGCTTTTTATAAGAAATGAGCATTAAGTGTTTAATATAACTCAAGCATTATACAAAGCTTGTCAGACGCATTATTGATTTAATTATCATGAAGACAAAACACAGCAGATACTATTTTATTACTGGGAGAAAACTAAGCTTGTAAAGATTAAATATCCAGTACCTATGGGGAGAAAAGATTTCTAATTAATTCATTTTATACCAATCTCTTTTATTAAGGCAAAGAAATAATAAAAAACACAGATAACATGAAATATATACATCTATATAGATATATGTTCAGCATATATTATTTTTTTCATCTTTTGTTTTTAAGTTTAGAGAACTGATGGTTATTCCTAACTATATAATTCTTTAAGGAATTCTGGCATACTCAAATTCAAGTAGAAGCAATAGGAGAAAACATGCTTTGGAGAAACTTATTTTGAAATGAAAATGTCCCAATCTCTTATAATTCTTTAAGTGTTTTCAGTAGGACAAAAACTTTGGAAGATGACTTTATTTATTTATTTATTAAATTTTTAAAGTGAAAGCAGGTATATTAAGAAAGTAAAAGAATACAGAATGGCTACTCCACAGGCAGAGCAGCCCTGAGGGCTGTTGGTTGCCCATTTTTATGATTATATCTTGATTATATGCTACCAATGGGTGGATTATTTATGCCTCCCCTTTTTAGACCATATATGGTAACTTCCTGACATTGCCATAGTATTTGTAAACTGTCACAGTGCTGTTAGGACTGTAGCAGTGAGGACGACCAAAGGTTACTCTTACCTCCATCTTGGTTTTGTGGGTTTTAGCCAGCTTCTTTTATATATATATAAATAATAAACCTGCACATGTATTCCAGAATATAAAGTGTATATATATTTTATGTATATATATTTGATATATATACAGTTATATATACATATACATATGATATATATACTTTATATATGTATATATATTTGATATGATATATACATATATTGAAATATATAAATATATATTGATATATATATACAAATATATACATATATATGATATATAAAAACATATATACAAATATATACATATATTATATATATATCAAATATAAAGATATATATCAAATATATATGTATATATTTGACCAGTTTTATGGGTGCAGCAAACCACCATGGCACATGTATACCTATGTAGCAAACCTGCACATTCTGCACATGTATCCCAGAACATAAAGTGTATGTATATATACGTACGTATCAAATATATACATATATACATATATATTTGATATGTATCTTTTTTCCCATTCTGTAGGTTGCCTCTTCACTCTAATGACAGTTTATTTTGCTGTGCAGAAGCTCTTTAGTTTAATTAGATTCCATTTCCATTTGTCAATTTTGGTTTTTGGTGCAATTGCTTTTGGTGTTTTATATGCATATATTATACACACACACACACACACACACACGCACACACACACTTTATGTTCTGCGATACATGTGCAGAATGTGCAGGTTTGCTACGTAGGTATACATGTGCCATGGTGGTTTGCTGCATCCATAAACCTGTCAACTATGTTAGGTATTTTTCCTAATGCTATCTCTCCCCTTCCCCTCCACCCCTCCAATAGGCCCTGGTGTGTGATGATCTTCTCCCTGTGCCCATAAGTGCTCATTGTTCAACTCCCACTTATAAGTGAGAACATGCAGTGTTTGGATTTCTGTTTCTGTGTTAGTGTGGTGAGAATGACAATTTCCAGCTTCATCCATGTCCCTGCAAAGGATATAAACTCATTGTTTTTTACAGCTGCATAGTGTTCCATAGTGTATGTGTGCCATATTTTCTTTATCCAGTGTAACATTGATGGGAATCAGGGTTGGTTCCAAGTCTTTGCACTTGTGAATAGTGCTGCAATAAACATATCGATGTTCACATTGATGTTTATCAGGGATATTGGCCAGAAATTTTTTGTTGTTGTAAGTGTGCATGTGTCTTTATAGTAAAATAATTTATAATCCTTTGGGTATATATCCAGTAATGGGATTGGGGATCAAACGGTATTTCTGGTTCTAGATCCTTGAGAAATCACCACACTGTTTTCCACAATGGTTGAACTAATTTACACTCCCACCAACAGTGTACAAGTGTTCCTATTTCTCCATATCCTCTCCAGCATCCACTGTTTCCCGACTTTTTAATGATTGCCATTCTAACTGGCATGAAATGGTATCTCGTGGTATTAATTTGCATTTCTCTAATGAGCAGTGATGATGAGCTTTTATTCATATGTTTGCTGGCCACATAAACGTCTTCTTTTGAAAAGTTTCTGTTCATATCCTTCACTCACTTTTTGATTTGTTTGTTTGTTTGTTTCTTGTAAATTTGTTTAAGTTCTGGATTTTATCTAATTTGTTTTAGATTCTGGATATTAGCCCTTTGTCAGGTGGATAGATTGCAAAAATTTTTTTCTATTTTGTAGGTTGCCTGTTCACTCTGATGATAGTTAATTTTGCTGTGCAGAAGCTCTTTAGTTTAATTAGATCCCATTTGTCAATTTTGGCTTCTGTTGCAATTGTTTTGGTGTTTTAGTCATGAAGTCTTTGTCCATGCCTATGTCCTAAATGGTATTGCCTAAGTTTTCTTCTATGTTTTTTACAGTTTTGGGTCTGACTATTATATCTTTAGACCTTCTTGAGTTAATTTTTGTATAAGGTGTAAGGAAGGGATCCAGTTTTAGTTTTCTGTGTATGACTGGCCAGTTTTCCCAACACGATTTATTAAACAGGGAATCCTTTCCCCATTGCTTGTTTTTGTCAGGTTTGTCAAAGATCAGAAGGTTGTAGATGTGTGGTGTTATTTCCAAGGCCTCTGTTCTATTCCATTGGTCTGTATATCTGTTTTAGTACCAGTACTATGCTGTTTTGGTTACTGCAGCCTTGTAGCATAGTTTGAAGTCAGATAGCATGATGCCTCTAGCTTTGTTCTTTTTGCTTATGGCTGCCTTGGCTATAAGGGCTCTTTTTTGGTTCCATATGGAATTTAAAGCAGTTTCTTCTAATTATGTGAAGAAAGTCAATGATAGCTTGATGAGAATAGCATTGAATCTATAAATTACTTTGGGCAGTATGGCCATTTTCACTATATTGATTCTTCCTATCCATAAGCATGGAATGGTTTTCCATTTGTTTGTGTCCTCTCTTATTTCCTTGAGCAGTGGTTTGTACTTCTTGAAGAGGTTCTTCACATCCCTTGTAAGTTGTATTCCTAGGTATTTTATTCTCTTTTCAGCAATTGTGAATGGAGTTTGTTCCTGATTTGTCTTTCTGTTTGTCTATTATTGGTGTATGGGAATGCTTGTGATTTTTGCTCATTGATTTTGTATCCTGAGATTTTGCTAAAGTTGTTTATCAGCTTAAGGAGATTTTGGGCTAAGACAATGGGGTTTTCTAAATATATAATCTTGTCATCTGCAAAGAGAGATAATTTGACTTCTTTTCTTCCTATTTGAATACACTTTCTTTCTTTCTCTTGCCTGATTGCCCTGACCAGAACTTCCAATACTATGTTGAATAGGTGAGAGAGGGCAACCTTGCCTTGTGCCAGTTTTCAAAGGGAATGTTTCTAGGTTTTGCCCATGTAGGATGATATTGGCTGTGGGTTTGTCATAAATAGCTATTGTTATTTTGAGATATGTTCCATCAAAAACTAGTTTATTGAGTGTTTTTAGCATGAAGGGGTGTTGAATTTTATCAAAGACCTTTTCTGTGTCTATTGAGATAATCAAGTGGTTTTTTGCATTGCTTCTGTTTATGGGATGAATTATGTTTATTGATGTTTATGTATGTTGAACCATTTTTGCATTCCAGGATGAAGCCAACTTGACTGTGATGCATAAGCTTTTAAATGTGCTGCTGGCTTCAGTTTGCTGGTATTTCATTGAGGATATTCACATCTATGTTCATCAGGGATACTGGCCTGAAATTTTTTGTTGTTGTGACTCTTCCAGGTTTTGGTATGAGGAGTATTCTGGCCTCATTAAATGAGTTTAGGAGGATTCCCTCATTTTCTATTGCTTGGAATAGTTTCAGAAGGAAGGATGCCAGCTCCTCTTTATATCTCTGGTTGAATTCTGCTGTGAATCCATCTGGTCCTCAGAATGTTTTGGTTGGTAGGCTATTAATTACTGCCTCAATTTCAGAACTTGTTATTCGTCTATTCAGGGATTCAACTTCTTTCTGGTTTAGTTTTGGGAGGGTATATGTATCTAGGAATCTATCCATTTCTTCTAGATTTTCTAGTTTATTTGCATAGATGTGTTTATAGTATTCTCTAATGGTAGTTTGCATTCCTGTGGGATTGATGGTGATATCCCCTTTACCATTATTTATTGTATCTATTTTATTCTTCTCTCCTTTCTTTTTTTATTAGTCTGGCTAGTGGTCTATTTTGTTAATCTGTTCCACAAACCAGCTCCTGGATTCATTAATTTTTTGAAGGGATTTTCACGTCTCTATCTCCTTCATTTCTGGTCTGATCTTAGTTATTTCTTGCCTTCTGCAAGTTATTGAAATTTTTTGCTATTGCTTCTCTAATTCTTTTAATTGTGATGTTAGGTTATCAATTTTAGATCTTTCCCACTTTCTCCTATGGACATTTAATGCTACAATTTTTTCTCTAAACACTGATTTAGCTGTGTCCCAGAGATTCTGGCACAGTGTGTCTTTGTTCTCGTTGGTTGCAAAGAACTAAATTATTTCTGCCTTAATTTTGTTATTTGCCCAGTAGTCATTCAGGAGCATGTTGTTCAGTTTCCATGTAGTTGTGTGGTTTTGAGTGAGTTTCTTAATCCTGAGTTCTAATTTGATTGCACTGTGATCTGAGAGACTGTTTGTTTTGATTTCCATTCTTTTGCATTTGCTGAGGAGTGTTTTACTTCTAATTATGTGGTTGATTTTAGAATAAGTGCTATGTGGTGCTGGGAAGAATGTATATTCTGTTGATTTGGGGTGGAGAGTTCTGTAGATGTCTATTATGTCTGCTTGCTCCAGAGCTGAGTTCAAGTCCTGAATATCCTTGTTAATTTTCTGTCATTTTGGTCTGTCTAATATTGACAGTGGGGTGCTAATGTCTCCCACTACCATTGTGTGGGAGTCTAAGTCTCTTTGTAGGTCTCTAAGAATCTCTGATATCCTTTCTTCCACCTGATTGATTTGGCTATTGATACTTGTGTATGGATAGCTCCATCCTTCATAGCACAGTCCCTCATGGCTTTCCTTGGCTAGGGGAGGGAGCTCCTCAACCTCTTGCACTTCCTGGGTGAGGTGACACCCTACGCTGCTTCTGCATTTTCCCCATTGTCTTGGGGATTAACACTTGGCTCCTCATTACTTGTGCAAATTTCTGCAGCCAATCTGAATTTCTCCTCAGAAATTGGGATTTCTTTTCAATGCATTACCAGGCTGCAAATTTTCCAAACGTTTATGCTCTGTTTCCCTTATAAAACTGAATGCCTTTAACAGCACCCAAGTCATATCTTGAATGCTTTGCTGCTTAGAAATTTCTTCTGCCAGATACCCTAAATTATCTCTCAAGTTCAAAGTTCCACAAATCTCTAGGGCAGGGAAAAAATATTAACAGAATATTCTCGAAAACATTTTATTCACATGCTTATGTTTTAGCAGGGTGCCAGCTGCCTTGCTAAAACATAACAAGAGTCCCAAGTTCCTCATCTCCATCTGAGAACACATCAGCATGTCTCTTCTCTCACTTTCTCCCAAACAAATGAACTGTGTGTGTGTGTGTGTGTGTGTGTGTGTGTGTGTGTGTGTGTGTGCTTAGCTGCTTGGAGCTCGGGGAGGAGTGACACAAGCATCATTGTGGCCACCACCATTGGAATTGCACTGGGTCAGACCTTAAGCTGAAACAGCCCTGGGTCTTGGCCAAAGTCCACTGTTAACTGCTACCTGGCTAATGCCTATGTTTGCTCAAGGCCCTGGGGGTCTACAGTCAGCAGATGGTGAAGCCAATCAGACTTATGTCCTTCATTTAAATGTAATGAGTTCCCCAGGTGAATCCAGAGATGCTGTCTGGGAGCCAGGGACTGGGAGTCAGAAACTTTATAAATCTATCAGGTGCTCTATTCTACTTTGTCTGATCTGGCATTGAAACCATCAGACAAAGTCCTTACCACTCTTCCCTCCATTTCCTCAGGCAAAGGACTCTCCCAGTATCCACAATCACCACAGGCCCACAGGGATTACTGCCAATGTACCACCAATGTTACTTAAGGCCCAAGAGCTCTTCAGTATCTTTGTGATAAATGTTGCCAGGGCTGGGACTCACCCTTCAGGGCAGTGAGCTCCCTGCTGGCCCAAAACAGGCCCAGAGATGCAATCCAAGAGCCATGCATTGGAATTGGGGGCCTCAAGAGCCCACTTGGTGCTTTTCCCCACTGTGGCCAAGCTGAAACCTAAGCTCAAGGTAAAGTCATCTTTACTCCTCTCTCTGCTTTTCTCAATCAGAAGGCATCTCTCCACATGGCCACCACATCTCTGAATGTTCTGGGTCACACCAGAAGCAAATACTTTTCACAGTCTCACCAAGGCCCATGACATGTACTACCTGGCTACTGCTGCTGATCAGGGCCCAAGGGCTGTTTAGTCAACATATAATAAACCCTGCAAGGATTGAGTACTTCCCTTCAAGGCAGCAAGTTCCCTTCTAACCCAGCATGTGCCTGGAAATGTCATCTAGGAGCTATGGCCTGGAATGTGGACCCCACAATTCTACGCAATGCTCCATCCTACTGTGGTTAAAGGGGTATCCAAGTTGCAGAATGAAGTCTTCTTTACTCTTCCCTCTCCACTTTTCAAGCAGAAGGATGGAGCCTCTTTTGGAGCTGTGAGCTGCACTACCTGTGGTTGGGAAAGGGGTGACACAAGCACTCTTTTATTCACCCCAGCTGATGTGTCACAAGGTTGCATGTCCTCTATAGACATTGGCTTCACACTCAGCACAGCACAAGAACTTTCCTAGGAGTCGCATTCCTTGTGGCCTAGACTACCTTTCAAGTCTATTTAGAACCCCAGAGCTTTTTAGCTCACAGTGACAAGGGTTGCCAGAACTCAGGTTCTGACCACTGGGATGGGCAATGTCCCTGTGACTAGCGTTGGTCTAAATGTTCCCTCCAAGGGCGCTGCCTGAGTTCTGCCTGGTGTTGGCAGCTCCAAGTTCCAATGCAAGTTCACATAGTCACTGCATTCTTCCTACCCCCAAAGCATGAATTATCTTTTTGCACAATGTAGCCATTGCTAGCAGACTAGAAAGAGGAGTGGCATTGGCAAGTCAAGACTGTCATTCCTACCCTCTTCAGTGTCTCTTTCAGCAATGTGAGGTTAAAATCAGGTACTGTAATCACTCACCTGAGGTTTGGTTCTTATGAAGGTGCTTTTTTTTTAATGCAGATAGTTGTTAAATTTTTGTTCTTGTGAGGAGGACAGTTTGTGGAAGCTTCTATTTAGCCATTTTGCTTTGCCTCCCTTCCTGGATCATATGCACTACCAGAATATATTATTTGAAATCATATTTCCAACAATCATCAAAGAGAGAGATGTATCTAATAACTTGAATGTTCTTTTTCAATTACCCCTGGAATATTAAAAATTCACCTTTAGGAGAGTTAAGCTAAGTTATTATTATTATATTAGGCATAAACTAGTAAGACTAACAAATATCTTCAAGTACAGTTAGATCACAGTTTGCTGATGGTAGAGTTCAGTGGCTCAACTGGAGTCTCACTGCCTTAGATTATATCTATGTTGTGTCTCTTATTATTTATGTGAATTTTATGTGAATTAAACCTCTCAGTTCTTCAGTTTTCTCATCTGTAAAATGTAAAGTAATATTTCTTATCTCCCAGGCATATTGTGAAGATGAAACCATCTATTCATGTAAACTATTTAGAAGACTATTTGAAATATAGTACATGCTCTCTTAAATATTAATTAATACTGTTAATATTATCAGTTATTGCTGCTCTGTTCTCTCACCAATCATAAATCTAAATTTCGTCCCAAATTTCAAATTTGTGCCCTTGATGGCATGGAGCCTAAAGGGACCATGATTAAATCAGCATATTAATCTGGTAATATACGACAATATCTTAGAATGCAGGAATTATGAACAAAGGCTAGGAGTAAGAGTGAACTCTGTATCAAGATTATAATTTTTTGATCCACAAATAGATCATGGTTGGTCTTCACTAATTCTAATCTTAACCTATTGATAATATAATCTTGAAGTCCGTGTTCAATAAGTCAGTTATTTTTGTTATTACTATAACTACCTCCTAAGAATTATAAGAAGAAAAGGAAATAAATATGCTTCTTTTAGGTAATCATGAACTACAAAAATCAGTTTTCTTTTACAGAGGCACATAAAGGTTAACAGATTCGACTATGGCCATAAAGCAAGTAAGTGGTAGAAGGGAAACTAGAATATAAGTCATGTGATTCGTAATGGTGCCTTCTAAATAGCAAAGCATTACATGTGTCTATTAATTTAGCTTTTACAAACTGACCTAACACAGGATCTGTTACAATTTTCTCCCAAAAAATCTGTGATATAAGTAGGCCAAGATTTACTACTAAAAAGTAACTATTTTAAAAGTTCAAAAAGACAGAATCTCAGGATTTACACATTACCATAGCTGCTAAGTGACATATCCATTTAAAACTAAACATACATACACAGAGAGACAGACACACACACACACACACACACACACACACACGGACAAATATACGATAATAAACAGGTCCACTTGCCTGAGTGCAAATACAATAGCTTTTGCATATCGTTAACTAATACATAATGCTTAGGTGTCAAGAATTACATTCTATAATTAGTAAACATTAATAAAACATGGACAGCTAACTCTGGAAAACCTGTGCTGAAATTTAGAATTCAATGGAATTTCAAATAATAACAGCTCAAGCCTGCAGGCAGCCATTCCACATCTGAAACAATGATTCTCACTGTTTTTCTAGTTGACACAATTTATTAAAACCTCTCAATACATACAAATAAAATTATCGTAAAACTCAAAATCCAACCAGAAAGCTGAACATCAAACATTTAGGTCATAATTTATCTTACAGAGTCAGAAAAAACCCGAGAAAAATGAGAAAAGTTCAAAAAAGTCATTTCAACATCCCACTAGAGTTAAAGATCATTTTCAAGTATTTCTGTTCAAATGTTTTTATAATTGCATGGACCTGACAGAGCTGCACATTCTGCCAGTTCTCAAGTGGCTACACCCAGAAGGTGGTGACTGTTTCTGACTGCCTGCTTGCTTGCTTTTATTTTCATTTCCTGTGCGAGAGTAAGATTGCTGTTTGGGGACACTTAAATCTATTTCAAGCATAAGAATCATTTGTCCCATGTGGAGGCAGCTTCAATGAATAGCTTTTCATTTCTTCTTATTCACCTTGACTTTACAATTGTGATGCTTAGCATGATTGGGTTTCACTTGGTCTCCCCCTCTGCATTACACAGTTTTCTTTCTTTTGGGGTACTCAGGCCAAAATTTGAAGTATCCTGGTTCAGATGGCATTTTGGCAGGGATTGTCATCTATAGATTAAATTTGTGTCTGCATGGTGCGTTCCTTAACTATTTGCTTGTTGTTAAACATGCATCATAGCTTTCAGGTGGGAACAGAAGTATCAGTGCAGCAGTAATATAAGGCAAAGCGTATGCTCTTTAATTTTTTCAGCAAGACAAAATAAAGTTAAAAAAAAAGGATCAATTTCTTGGCTACGGTTTCACAGTTTTCACTGCAGTGAAGAAATGTTGCTTTATCTAATGGCTGAGCATCTGATACAAATTAGCTCTGAGCAATGCATTATGGTACAAAAATATGTATTATATACAAAACTATGGGCTTTCACTTAATCTTAGCAGTGAAACAAAATTAAACATTCACTGAAAAGCACATGAAATTAAGGGTTCACACTATACCAATGAGATAATTCAGAGGGCAAAAAAAGGAACTAGAGGTAATTTTCTTTTGAACTGACAGCTTTTATTATGATCACAATTTAAATGGTTATCACAGATATAAATTTCTAAGAAGGCATAACTTCTAACTACAAACTAGAGGCTTTCCTCTTTGCAAAGTTGGATTTAGCACATTAAGTCTAGTCAGGGATGGTGGTTCACACCTATAATCTCAGCACTTTGGGAGGCCAAGGAGGGTGGACTACCTGAGGTCAGGAGTTTGACACCAGTCTGGTTAACACAGCGAAACTCCGTCTCTTTCTAAAAATGCAAAAATTATCTGGGTGTGGTGGTGGGCACCTGTAATCCCGGCTACTTGGGAGGTTGAGTCAGGAGAATTGCTTGAACCTTGGAAGGCAAGGTTGCAGTGAGCCGAGATCATGCCACTGCCCTCCAGCCTGGGTGACAGAGTAAGACTCCGTCTCAAAAACAAGCAAACAAACACACACATTAAGTCTCAAACATTTTTTACAAAAAAGATGGCATTTGAAACAATTCATCATGAATAAGCAGATATTTTCCAAAAAGAATTCCCAAATAAGTATGCAAATTCTACAAAGGCCTGAAAATGTAACAAAACACATTGAGTAAGACAATTTGAGAACTTTTCTATTTGTTTTATAATGTAGAAAAAGTATTTAGAGATGTTTCTAAAAAATATAGTTTTAATCATATTTTAGAAGTCCCTTTATAAGATATTAATAGATTGAAAAATTTTCCCTGATCATTGTAGAGCTAAGATGGTTCTATTTATTTATTTGCTTTTTTAAGACAGATGAGAGTATTTCACGTTCCACTTTAGAAAATTCTCTCTACCAACCATATGAAGGATACTTTGTATTGGGAGAGATTGTGATGAACGTACTTGTTTTGAGCCTCTGTGATAATCTACACAAATCATGCTGAAGAAATGAATGAAAATAGTAAAAGTGGAGGTGGTAGGGGAGAAGATGTAAGATACATTTAGAAGACAGAGTTGATGAAATTTGGTGAATGATATAGATTGGAGTATAAGAAAGAACGCAGTCAAGAAGGAAGAACATTTTATGCTTGTGGAATAAAAGAGATGCTTACATCAAGCAAGAGTTACAGAATACAGGCAGATAAGATAAGCATATTTGGGAAAGAAGCTGTATTCATTTTGGAAGTGTGAACACGTATAATCTTGCAGAAATTGTCAGTAAAAATAAAGAGGGCTGGGAATATGGGTTTAGAAGTCGCTGTGCATCAGTGTTAGTTTATATTCAGAACTGAAAATGATTTCCCAGGGAGATGGCACAGAGTGGAAGGAGAAGCAGGAGAGAGAAGGAACTGTGAACAACAGCCATATGCATGTGGCTGGTAGAAAAAAATGGAAGAGAAAACATCAAGCTGACAAAAGGAGGAAGCTGTAAAGAGTTTTGAGAGTCATAATAGTTTACTGCTTACAAAGATTAGGTAAGTACATAATTCTTCCTCCTTAAAATGTTCTTCTCTTAAATGTTATTTCCCTTTGGTTCTTTTACGATTATCTATTTCTTTAATCCTCCACAGCTTTATCTTTTGATCTCCTTCTTGAAAGTTGTATTGCTTATCCTCTTTTTTCTTTACATTTGATCCTTCCCCATTGCCACACCTTCAACTATTATTTCATATTAATTACTCTAAACATAAATATTTTTGTTTATTAAGAAACTTTTGGGGATCGCTATTCCAGAAAGTAATCATTAAAAAACAACAATGTAGGTTGTTCTTTTCTTTAGGAACAAAGTAAGCCACATGAACACACAATATAATGTGATTTAAGGTGAAATAATGATATTGCCACTTTATGTGGCACTCAGGTAGCTGTATGAGGAGTGGATTTGACAGACAGTCCACAGGAAAAAGCTTCTGGTAGAAATTTATTTCAGGCATCCTTAAAAAAAAAGTATTAGGATCTAGACTAGTGATATCAGAATGGAGAGGAGTTTAGGATGACTCGCAAGCTTGTGTATGTGTTTTGTTTTGTGTTGCTGTGGTGTAAGTTGTTGGTATCCAGGTTGATAATAATAATGGCATTCACCAGCAATTTCTTTTTCTTTTTCTTTTTGAGAGAGAATCTCACTCTGTCACAAGGCTGGAGTGCGGTGGCATGATCTTGGCTCACTGCAACCTCTGCCTTCCAGGTCAAGCGATTCTCCTGCCTTAGCCTCCCAAGTAGCTGAGACTACAGGCACGAGCCACCATGCCTACCTAATTTTTACATTTTTAGTAGAGATGGGGTTTCACCATGTTGGCTAGGATGGTCTCAATCTCTTGACCTTGTGATCCACCCACGTTGGCCTCCCAAAGTGTTGGGATTACAGGTGTGAGCCACTGCGTCCACCCCAGCACTGTCATTTCTTCAGGCTTCAGAGCAGGTTTGATTGGAGAATTAGAAATGATGACACCAGTTTTGAATATGTTGAATTTGGTATATTTTTTAAATGTCTGAGTAAGACAACAAAGAGGTAATTTAAAATGTGGGGCTAAAACTCAGCAGCTACATAATAGGGAGTCAATGCTGTAGGTGTAAATGAAAGTCCCTTTGGCAGATTGTGTCAGATATGTAAATAAAAGGATTGGAAAATAATTTTTAAATTTCCTATTTGTAAGAGTCAGTCACAATTTCAGTTTCTCTTCTGATCTGCTGACTCACAGAACCGTTATACATATCAGTACCCACAAATGTTCCTAATTCAATGTCTTAACCTACCTGCCCTTCTGCCAAAGTTGATTTCAATCATTGTGCTCTGTATGTCTATTAATGTTGCTATCATTTTTTCAGTTACGAGCTTCTGAAACAATTTTTTTTCTGTGTCCACCTGTCCACCTATAATTCTAATCAGTTACTAGGGTCTTCTTGATTCAAGTTTGAGAACGTTTTTCATGTTCATCCAAACTTTCCATTCTCACCGCCATTGACAAAATCCAAGCACTCAGAATCCCTTGTCTGGTCTATCCCATAGACTCACTCCTAAATTGGTCTGTTTCTAGCCTCTCTGTCCTCTAACACACCTCTTAAGATTCTTAAGGTTTACTTTTTCAAAATAGAGGCTGAGTCACTATTCAATAACCTGTTGTGTTTTTCTATTCATAACACACAACCTGAGATGGTGTGTCTTTACCAAAATTAAAAGTTCTGAGGCCTCCAGATCAAAATTATAAAATTTATGACTTATCTTCCCACACATTTATTCTACCCAGAATTATAAACTCCAGTCCAAGTGCTTGTGGTTCTCCAAATCTCCTCTCCACGCACTCTTGAGTTCTTTTGTAACTTGGCTTGTGTTTTTTTCAACCAGGTATACTCTTTCTGTGGTTTTCAACTTAACTAAATATTACCCATGTTTTAATCTTGGCTTAAATGCAATTGTAATTAAATCTTCTCCTATGCTTTAATCAGAAGTAAATGTTCCTTCTGCTCTACTCTCATAGAACCTCTCTTCTAGCACATGTTTTATTCTGCATTATATTATGCTTAGTTGATATGCCAATCTCTATGGATAATGCCCTTATCTTTCATTATTCCCATTGAGAACACAAGAGATAGAGTTCTTCAAAAAAACTATTCCCATGGTTTAAGGTAACCTGATTTAATCTCATATTAAGAATCTAAATTAACCTATATTACCAGGATTACAGCTGCAATTAAAGGAAAAATATAACCCTCAAAACTTATGTATTTTCAAGGACCAATGAGCATTTTTAAAATTGCTTAGCTACCTCTGTATTTAGGTAAGTAAGATCATGTTTGATAGAGATAATTTAAGACTATCTCTCATAAGAACTTATGTTATCGCAATCAAAATTTGATATAGCTTTGTTCAATAGTCCAGAATGTTCCATGGATTTGGCAGTTAGTTAAAAGTTGGAGGTGATTGAGCCAATTAGTTCTTGGGTCTAAGGAATTAAGTTTTCCTTGAGGTATAGAGCTGATGAGACACAAAAAATTAAGACGAGCTTTTGCTTATCCCAGATGTCAACCCATGTTGGCCACTACCTCTAATCCACAGATGAAACAGTCTTTGGGGAAATTAGATTACTCCTACAGTCACAACGTTTAACACTGGCTGAGTTCTTTTCTCTCTTAACATATCTAACCAGAATTTATTCCAGATGCAGACAAGGGTCTGTAGTAGAATCCAAGAGTGATAGTTTTAATATATATTTTGTTAATACATAAATTTAATATAATATATATTTATATTATATATCATAAATATATATTTAACATATACTTTTATCACATGGATATATTACTTAGTAGTAAAGTTGGCTTTTAGTGTTAGTCATCACCCAAATAATGGACATTATACCCATTTAGTAAGTTCTTATCTGTCACCCCCTCCCACCCTCCCACATTTCTGAGTCTCCATAGTCTATCAATCCACACTCTATTTCCATTTATTAGCTTCCATTTGTAAATGAGAACATGTGGTATTTGACTTTCTGTTTCTGAGTTGACTTAAAATAATGGCCTCCAGTTTCATTCATGTTTTTGCACAAGATATGATTTTATTTTGTATGGCTGAATAGTATTCCACTATGTATGTCTGCCACATTTTTTAATCCAATTATTTGTTGACAGACACAGGTCCATCCCATAGCTTTGCTACTGTGAATGATTCCGTGATAAATATGTTAGAGCCAGTGTCTTTTTGATATCATTTCTTGTCCTTTGAGTAGATATCCAGTAGCGGAATTGCTAGATTGAATGGGAGTTCTATTTTTAGTTCTTCCAGTAATTTCCGTACTGTTTTCCCTAAAGGTTGCACTGATTTACATTCTCATCAACAGTGTATAAGTGTTTCCTTTTCTCTGCAACTTTGCCAACATCTGTGATTTTTTTGACTTCCAATAATAGCCACATTATGACTTGTGTAAGATGGCATCGCATTGCGGTTTTAATTTGCATCTATCTGATGCTCAGTGATGCTGAGCAGTTTTTCATATGCTTCTTGGCAATTTGTGTGTCTTCTTTAAAAAATGTTTATTCAAGTAATTTTTCACTTTTTAATGAGGTTATTTGTTTTTTGTTATTTTTTTTAATTGTTTGAGCTCCTTGTAAATTCTGGATACAGTCCCCTGTTGGTTGCATAGTTTGCAAATATATTTTCCCACTATGCAGGTTACCTGTTCACTGTGTTGATTATTTCTTTTGTTGTGCAGAAGGTTTTTAGTTTAATTAATTCCCATTTGTCTATTTTTGTTTCTGTTGCTTGTGCTTTTGAGTTATTAGCCATGATATCTTTGCTTAGATCAATGTCTAAGGAGTTTTTGCTGGGTTTTCTTCTAGTATTTTTATTGTTTCAGTTCTTATATTTAAGTCTTTAATTCATTATGGGTTGATTTTTTAGTATGGTGAATAGGGGTCCACTTATATTTTCCTGCATATGGCGATCCAATTTTTCCAGCACTATTTATTAAAAACGGTACCTTTTCCCCAGTATATATTTTTGTTAACCTTGTTAAAGATCAGTTGTTGTAGATTTGCAGCTTTACTTCTAGGTTCTCTATTCCGCTCCATTTATTTTAGTGCCTATTACTTTTCATCAATATACTTTAAGTTCTGGGGTACATGTGCAGTACATACAAGTTTATTACATAGGTATACATATGCCATGGTGGTTTGCTGCATTCATTACCCTGTCACCTACATTAGGTATTTCTCCTAATGCTATCCGTCACCTAGCTCCCCACCCCCTGCTATCTCTCCTCTAGCCCCAAACCCCCCAACAGTCCCTGGTGTGTGATATTCCCTTCCTTGTGTCCAGGTGTTCTCATTGCCAACACCCACTTATGAGTAAAAACATGTGGTGTTTTGTTTTCTATTCTTGTGTCAGTTTGCTGAGAATGATGGTTTCCAGCTTCATCCATGTTCCTGCAAAGGACATCAACTTATCATTTTTTATGGCTGCATAGTATTCCATGGTGTATATGTGCCACATTTTCTTTATCCAGTCTATCATTGATGGGCATTTGGGTTGGTTCTAAGTATTTGCTATTGTGAACAGTGCTGCAATAAACATACGTGTGCATGTGTCTTTATAATAGAATGATTTATAATCCTTTGGGTATATACCCAGTAATGAGATTGCTGGGTCAAATGGTATTTCTAGTTCTAAATCCTTGAGGAATTGCCACACTGTCTTCCACAATGGTTGAACTAATTTACACTCTTACCAACAGTTTAAAAGTGTTTCTATTTCTCCATATCCTCTCTAGCATCTGTTGTTTCCTGACTTTTTAATGATTGCCCTACTAACTGGCATGAGATGGTATCTCAATGGGGTTTTGATTTGCATTTTTCTGATGACCAGTGATAATGAGCTTTTTTCATATGTTTGTTGGCTGCATAAACGTCTTCTTTTGTGCCAATTTTTATACCAGTGCTATGCTGTTCTGGTTGCTAGAGCCCTGTAGTATAGTTTGAAGTCAGGTAATATGTTGCCACCAGCTTTAAATAGAGATGCTTTAATCCTTTGCAACTTAGTTAGATGAAGTTCTCTAAATGCCCTGGGATTTGGGGAGACATGAAATTAATCTTTGTTCTCTGCTGCAGACTTCAGTTCTGGAGTTGGATACTTTCTACAGCAAGAGCACAGGAAGCCTGTTATACCTGAAATGCAGAAGACAAACAATATATTGGCTAGTGTTTTTCCCAAGATAAAATGTGAATGCCTGGATACAGGCATCACTAAACCACTATAGTCATGGTTCTGGCAGAAATAATGGAAAAATAGTTTGAGGTCTGAAAAGGTTTTCCCAGAAAAATCATGAATAATCAAAATAGAAAGGCCCCATCTTTATGAACTATCATAGGAGAAGAAAGTGCATTTCGGATCCCCAACTTACTGGCCTGCTTAAGTGGGAAACAGTCCTAGATTGTTTTAGTTTCTTGTTGATACTGAAAGCAAAAAGAAAATCCCCTGTAATTGGAAAGTTCCTTCTGATTCCTCGGTCTAATCCGCTGACCTTAATGTTTATCCAACAAATCCCTTACTCTTCCTGTTACTTGTCTCCCTCTGGACTTTTGGGATTGCTCTGCCCTCAGTTCATACGTATTCACCTGGCACACATCCCCTGAGCCACGTAATATTTTGTTAAAATAGGACCTTCCATGTAATGACATTTGATATACAATAGTTACTTAGTAATCTACTAAATCTATCTGATATATGCTTATAACTAAAACACCTTAAGATTAAAATGAATAATAAGGTACACTTTTAGAGAATGAATGATATAAATTAGATGCATCTAAAAGTAAACATTACCTATGATTTTTGTTTAGTCTCTGACATTCAAATAATCAATTAATTTCAGCTCATATTTATTTAACTCGCTTCTGGCAGAGAAAATGAGAGGTGAAAACCCAAGTATTAATTGACTGATGTACTCCAGATGTTATATATGTGTTTTCATACATGTTTTTTTATTTAAACCTTGCAGAACATTATTAGGATACTGGTGAAGAAAATGAAACTCAGCTAAGTAGCTTTTCTGACATCATGGAGCCAGTATTTAAATCCAAAACTATGTCACTCTGTAGTAGGCATAATCTAGTCTAGCCAGGAAGCAGAAACCACTGTACATTCTTCAACCTAAGGAAACTTAATACAGGGAAATTAATTCACAAAGAATGGAAATGCTCAGGAACCACACAGGAAATTCAGAAATAACTACTTCTGAAGATACGTATCTCTGAAGGCTCACTCCTTCTCAAGGCTGAAGGAAAATAGAAAGAGACAGCTTGACCAGAGCCCAAGACACAGAGTCCCCAGTGGAAGCTAAAACCATAGAGGAAATGGCAGCTGGTTGAACCAGAGAACATGGAGAACAATCATGGGTTGCTCTAGACTCTGCCTGAGGGAGAGAAAGAAAAAGTACAGTAGAAATACTCGTACTTTTCTAACTTCTAGTTTTCTGTCAGTGCTTCACACTGATTAATTTTACTCAGAAATCTGTTGCTAAAAAATCACTGGGAAATGTAGTTCCTGTGACTCAGTGCAAAAGAGGAAAAGGGCAAGACATTGATCTGAGAGTAAACAGGCAAATTCCAGGACAGATTCCAGGAGGCTACATAAGCACTACACAGTGGGCAGAATAAACAAAGACATACAGGTGAGGAAGTGAGAAGGTGTCCTGGAATAACAAGCAATACAATTTGGCTGTTACATATAGATCATTTGGAAAATTAGGCTGGAAAATAAAGAAATGAGACAATGCTGGGAAATATGGGGACCCAGCTAAGTTATGAAAATTTAATTTATTGAGAAGACAATTTTGACCAGGCAAATGATGCAATTGGCATGTTGTTTGGAAAACAGCAATTTGAAAATTGCACATAGAATGATCTTGAGAAGCCTGGAAAAAACTGAAGAAAGTTGCCTAGCAAGGAAGACATTGCAATAGTTTAGGGGATAAATGATATGACAGTGTGGGAAAGAGTGGTAAGTTATTGTTCATCTAATATGCATCAGGTACTGTTCTGCATAATTTATATATAAACATTGTGCCAGCTGATTTTCATGAAGATTTTCAAGGTAACCATCATTATCTGACACACAGATCAACTGAGAATCAGAAAATCGAAGTGAGATTTTCACAGCTACATGCTGAGAAAAGTGACAGAGCTAACAGTACTTATTGTTTTCTTCAGTTTTTGTTAACTGCTATTTGTTAATCCATCTCAACCATAGGACATTAATGCTTGTTTTCTTGAATATCAACAATTTTATCTCTTCTAAGTGAACAACCTGTCACATTATCTGTTTGATGTGTACTGATATGCATTTAATTATCACAAATTATTTTTGTATCATCTCTGAAATTCTTAGTAACTCTTGAAGTGATAATGACTAAAAAAACTCTGTGGAGTTTAAATGTTTTAAGTAAATCAAGTGAAGAATATGAAGATTAGTTCGATATTTTGGTTGAAATCAATATTCATTTTTTGGTCTATTTTTCATTTATTGCTGTTATGTTGTCAATGATTTTGTAGCCTTATATAATCACTAAGGGCTGACTAAGTCACCCTAAAATTAGAACTAATATAGAGAGATCTGAATTTAACAGTTTTTCATCCATAAAAACAACTAGATGCTACTCAATCTACCCTATCCTACCTCTCTAAATATCAATTGAAAAGTTGGTCTTTGAAACCCTTGAGATTTTAATAGTATGAATCAGAGACTGAGTCAGAAATATTGTTAGTATAAAAATGACTCATTTTAAATTATCCTTGTTTAGTTGGATCTGTAATAACCCAGTATTTATATTCTTGCAGTGACTTCTAGTATCATTTCTGTTTCTTCTAAGAATATTAATTTCTTGGAGAGAATAGGTCATCCCTGATGGATCAGTGCCATGTAGGAAATAGGCATATTATTCTCAGTACATTTGACTCATTACTGCCCATATGACATAAAAGCCCATATTATTGTTGTTTCTGTGAATATTCATCCTCATGAAATGTTAGACCAAAACACTAAAACCTTTTATACTTTTTGTATCAAAATTTCTCCAATAAGCCAGAGACCTGTACTTTCCAACTGATAAATGCTTTCATTTTTCTGACAATTTCTTGTTCAAGTTTTTTAGTAGGTGACTTTTCTATAATTTTTGTGTGTACAAGTTCTTTCTTCCCTATGACATTTGCAACCTTCCCAAATATTTACCAGGAATTCCAAACACCATTTAAACTGGTAAGAACTAAAGTGAAAAGGTATCTTGTAGAGCATATGAGGCCTTAGAACCTTCAGGCCATAGAGCAATAGATTAAATGACCTCTCAAGACCCCCTCCAGTCCTATATTCTATGGGAACTGATAAACCATAGAGATAGCCAAACAAAGGGGATACAATGAAACTGGTTCTATTATCCCAGCATTTAATGGTTTTCTGTGTGTGAAGTTCAAAGCTGAAAGTTTCGACAAAGATTCCACCAACACAGTGTTTCCTGCACTTACCACTTTACTGCTTACAATACTTTCTTACAACATTTTTCAAAGGCCAAGAAAATGTGCTTTCTTTGTAATTCCAAAAGTAGTTTAAGTAACAGGAGATATTATTACAGATAGAAAATATGATAGTAAAATCAGAGTAATAAAGTCAGATTTTGGGTTGGTTCTGTCAGATCAACCAAAGGAATACAAAAAGGGAAAACGTATGATTTTTAATAGACAGAAAGAAAAGCAAATTTTAAGTAGAAACATACATGCCAACCAAATAAAAATTAAAGGGAGGAAAGTAAAAGGGAAGAGTAAATGAAATAGGCTGAAGGGTAAATTAAAGTATGTTCAAGGGCTGTGCATATCATCCAGAAATAAATATGGTTTTAGTTAGAATAAAATGTCAATGCAGAGAATGAGAAGAATCCAAAAACCAATCAAAGCAAAGAAAGAAGAAAATGTACAGTATAAAACATGAGATAGAGAGAAGCACTGAAATGACTGAATGAAGTTGAAAGTGTAAAAAATATGATAAGAAAATTAAGGATAGAAAATGAAAGAAAGATTGCACAAAGGTTTGAGATAAATCAGGATCCTTTCAAGTAGAAAAGTAAGAAGGGGTAAGGGCCAGAGATAATGGGACCTCAATGAAATGAGAAGTGTAATTTATTCACTGAAGTGGGGGATACTGCTATCAATTTTAATGACTTCTTTGCATTAGCTTTCAGACTAGAGAATGGAGAAAAGATATTAGCAAAGAGACATATATTTGCATATCTCAGGGAAAGAAGATGAAATAAATATCAAGCTAGGGCAATGATTAAGTTATCAAACTGTTTAATTTCTGGAAAATTACAGAAAAAAATAAAAATCAATCTAGATTTCAGAAAGTAGCATCAATAAATAAGACTTTTATCAGGTGCATTTTAAAATTTCAGAGACTTCAAGGAACTGAAAAAAGAGCCAAGGTTTCTAGACTCATTTTCATAACTACAGTTTGAAATAATTATTGAAAACATAATATCCTGGCAACTATGTGTATAAACTTAGTCAATCACAGAAAGCTTGATTAGTTTTCTCTGATAGAATTTTGGTGTGAATATACACGTGCACAAATATACATGCAATAATTTAAATTCATTTTACTCTGCTATGAGAAGGAAGAATTTTTCTCTTCCAGGAAGCTTTTTTTGCCTCAGTAGAGTAGAAGCACTTATGGAAGTCCTTGAGGCAGTCATTCATACACCCACTGCTGTGTGAATGATGAAAACACACACAGAGACAGGCAATGGAGTACAGAGCATGCTGTAGCCATCACTGCCTCATGCTGCCTAGCAGCTTGAAGAAGCCAAAAGCTTCACATCAAATTATCCCAGCCAGAGTTTCATACTTATCTATATCCTGATGGGGAATACTCATAAAAAGCATACTTTCTCCATCCAAAGCATTGTACAGCTAAATGATTCATTAATGAGCATGAAATCAAAACATCATCTGCCTCCACTAAAATAACTGCTCTTACATTTGTTAAAATTGGGCATGATTTGATCACACATATTCCTGTTAAAAATCTCCACCTCTGAGGATCTCATAAAGTGCTGAAGATGGAACTGATCTCAGCATTGATGAGTTTGACTTCACAGGAGAATGCAAGGCTTCCTGGGAACTTACTTCATTCAGTGCTTGCTTCAGCAGTTTCTGATAGACATCTCAGCTGGATCTCCACAGCTGTGAAGATCTTGTTTCTCATGCAGTATGAATTTGACTTCTTCATAAGGCACAAGAAACTTAAGCCTGTGTTTATCTAGATAATGTATGTTTAAGTAATTAAAGTAGTAAATTACCATGGCTCTGAGGGCGTAAATGCAATGTAAATGACATGAGCAGTAGCATAGGACTCAGAAGACCTAGCTTCTGTATTCTACCATAAAGTAGCCAAAGAACCTTAGGGAAATTTCTTGAATGTTTCCAGTGGCAAGTATACCAAAAGGGATATAGAAAATACAATAAATATTATAGAATTTTTGAAAAAAGAAAATTCACATCTGGCTCAGATAATCAGGAAATTGTTGGCATTGTTGATGGGATTTTAAGATAAACCAACTTTGATGTAGAGGTGGAAAGCCAGATGATATTCTTGATAGATCAAAGAGCATAAATTAAGTCACAGGTTTTGTGAATGCTCCAGATGTTCAGGACAAACTGCTGAACTACAAGAACTAAAGACAAGTGGTGAGGAGGCTTAAAAAGTAATTGGAGAATAACTTAGTGGAAATTGCATGCCAGGTTAAAATTCTTTAGCACTTGATAGGAAATTACTAGACATTGTATGTTGAGCTAAAAGATACCATGTTTGATATAGTTTAGCTCTGTGTCCCCACCCAGATCTCACCTTGTAGCTCCCATAATTCCCATCTGTTGTAGGTGGGACCCAGTGGGAGACTATTGAATTATGGGGATGGGTCTTTCCCATGCTATTCTCATGATAGTGAATGAGTCTTATGAGATCTGATAGTTTTAAAATCAGGAGCTACCCTGCACAAGCTCTCTTTGCCTGCCACCATCCACGTAAGATGTGACTTGTTCCTCCTTGCCACCTGCCATGATTGTAAGACTTCCCCAGCCATGTGGAACTGTAAGTCCAATTAAAACTCTTTCTTTTGTAAATTACAGAGTCTCAGGTATGTCTTTATCAGCAGCGTGAAAACAGACTAATACAATGTTCTAGAAAAATTAACTGAGATGATGTGCAGGATTCGTGAAGCTATCCTAGGACCAAATTCAGGTAGTACAATCAGTAATGAAGAGAGACTGGCTGGCTGCAAAGTCGTTATGAAGGAAGAAGGCACAGGACATGGGAAGTAAGTGGATAAAAGGCAAAGATCAAAGATGGGGAGTTGATGATTACCTGGAAATACAGTGATGTCATTCATACAAATAAGATTATTAGGAGTAGAGACAGGAGAATATTTGAAAATGCTGAATTTGAGGTGATGACCAAATTTAACAAGGAGAAATGTACATTTTTATAATGTTATATTACTAACAATAACTATCCAACAGCTATTTTTATTCAGTATCAATCAAAGTAATGATGCTTTAAATTATAAAAATAACCATAACTTTAAAATATTGACTATTAAATAACATTCTAGCTAAAGAAACTAATTGAGGGATTAAGACAAAATTCTCTGAGGGGAAAAGGGGCCAAAGTTCAACACATTTACAAAAAACACTCTAAAATTGAAGTAAATAAAATATGATATAGATATTTGTTTCAATCTAATATTCATAAAAATAATTTAAATCTTGAAACTATCCAGATGTACTTTAAAATCCACTACTATTGACACACACACTCAAGTTCAAATATAATTGCCTTGGAAAAACATTACTCCCTTCTCAACTCTGACCCAACCTCTCATATCTCTATTTGTTTTCTGAACCAAACATCCAAAAATCTTTGAAAGACTTCAGCACAAAATATAAATGTTTTCTTGGTGTGATTCTGGCCGTAGAAATGCTTTCATTTGTCAATTTAGGAAGCTGAGAGGACTGAAAATTGGATCAACTATTTTCCACAGAAATAAATTTTTAAAAAATTGCTTTGGTAGGATTCAGCATTCAGTATGTCTATAAAGTAAACCTGATCTTCATCTTACTTTCATGCTGACTCAACTGGTATCAATTTACAGAAATGATCATCACCATTAAAAATGATCATTTGGTAATGTAGAATTCACCATTTATTTGATTTGGTATGATTTAGTTGACATCAACTCTGACAACTTCTATTGTTTTATTTTTATTTTACTTTTACCTCTTATTACGTAATATAAACTTAAAATTATCACTGCAAAATATTTAATATGAAAGATGTGTGTGGTTCATTTTTGTGCATTCCATAGTCTCTTGAGGTGCACCCAAAAAGTAGGAGAAAGAAATAGAAAACATTTAAAACAAATGGAGTCTTCATTGTTCTCAGCAATCTAAAAACTTGATTTGCTTGTAATACGGATTTCAATTTAAAGAAGAGAGGTCCTTCTTTTGTATATGAGACACCTATGAATTGAACACTCATTGTTTGAAGCTGTCCCAAATCAAGCTGACCTGACCAAGTGTGAAGATCAATGTAATTCCTGTAACAGACCTTGAGTAAGACACAAGCTTTTTGAGTCTCTGGTTGTCTTATCTGTAAAATGGGCATGTTAAGACTTCCATGAAAGAATAATTTGTAGTGAAACATAGCAAAATATAGAACAATACCTGCTACAAAATAATTGTTTAATATAGTAACTAAAAACAGTTAATAAGTAAACATTCCATTAATCAACTTTTTGGATGCATCAGCTTCATATTAACAGCTTCATATACTTGGTAGTAAATACACTGATTTTGTTCGAACTGAAAGTTGTTTAAAGTCTTTTATAAAAAGCTTAAGTACATCCATAAGCTGTGAGAGCAATGTGACATTAAAAAAGAGAGAGAAGAAGGCAATTTGCCCTCTTCACCCTACCAACATTGATAAAATCGATCATTGACTAATCAATAGCATTTCTGACAGCCTTTAGGGCACTTCAACACCTGATCTACCTCCTAACTAACTTGTCAGCTGCTACTACAGGGCCTCTATTTATCTGCTACAAACTGAGACAGTTATAGCATGATTCCTAACCTTTCATTCTGACCCTTAGCTGAATGTTGTTGTCTTTATTGCAGTGTTGATAATAAATCAGCTTTTTCTTCATAATTATTACTTGCACATCAGAATTACAATTTTTGTTTTGAAGACTGCTTTTTACATCAAGAAATTGCAGGGTCTTTCATGGATTATGGGTAGCTTTGATTATCCTTGAGTTAAAATAGGTAATCCAAAATGTTTGCCACAGATTTTAAGATGATTTTGAATTTAACATTACAAATCATAACTGTATCCACATTTGAAAGCTGTCTATTAAAAGGTCATCATGTTGTACAACACACATTCACACATGAACATCTGTGTATATAAAGGCTCTTTGTCAAGACAATGGGTTCAAAGGTCTTTTGCAACTAAGAGAGCTCCTAACCTCTAAGTCCTCACTTGACAGTTTGTGTATGTGCATTAAACCAACAAGAATCCTAAAGAATCTAAAATAATGGCTCTCATCTACTCTTCTCTAGAAGCAATTTGAAAATCTGTGAAGATAGTTTGGATTGTGAACAAGATAGAGGTGCCACATCACTTAGGCAGTTGGAGTCTGAGATGTCAGATGCCCTGAAAATTAATAGACAGTTTCACAAAATTTTATTTTTGTCAGGCACTTGTACATGTAAATAACCTTTTAAAATGTATCTCATTCTGGGAGATTAAGTCCATTTAATATATAAATTCAAAGTATTCAGGACAAGTTCTTAGTACATGCTGAAGTTTCCAAAAATGTGTCACCATGCAAATAAAGGAAGATTATATTTTGTTTAGTTTTACATTTTACCAAGAGCTCGACAATGCTTTTACCAACAGTTCATCATTTGAATGACAGGTGATTAAAGGCAAAGTTGTACATAATAATAAACATACATGCATCAGTCATCATCTGTAATTGCCATATTCATGGTATTTAGACATATAGGTGCTAGCCTCTGACTATCTATTTACATCTTCCATTGTAGTCATGGCCAAGCTTTTCCAAATTAAAAATATGTTTTTTAATTAAAGATTATTTTCTATTACATTTCTCATGTATGGTTAAGTTAATGCATTACTTTTGTTTAATCATGTGTATTGGTAAGTGAAAATATGTATGAATTTTATTTCAGAATAATAGGAATTATGAAGTAGCTATAAAAATGAAGTGGTAGGCTGAAACCACTGTTCTAGAACAAATGGCATTCTTTCCAATTTTAGTAAATACTTTTTATAATTAATAAAACTTCTCAGGTTTCTCTGATCTGGATAATTTATGTTTGTTTCCTCAAAATATGGATGCTCAGAGCACATCCTAGCCCAGACACCCATTTCCCTTTTGCCAAAATAGGAGTGAGTTGATGTCTGAAGAGACAGGAATGAGGGTTTCTTTATAATGCACACTCCTGCAATAGCATCCTTTGATGCAGTAAGTTAGTCTTAACTAGCAGAGCATGCACAGATGTTTCCCTACCTGAGGACAAAAGTAAATGAATCAAATGAGTAGCTGGTTGTGTGACACTATGCTATTAATACACTGTATTAATAGTGTAATTGCACAACTATGACATAGTAACACAACTCTAGGGAGTCTCAAGTATGTTAGCAGAAAAAAAAAAAAAGGCACAGCCTAGACTTGTCATTGGAAGGATTGTCCTTTAGTTTTGATGTTGACAATAATCTTGAGTTGTAAACCTCAGAAATATCTAGGAAATTTGGGAAAAGCCATAGTTCATTTACTGAGTCTGAAAAAAAGGGAACAAGAAAAAGCCTCTTCGGGATCTTCTCATGATAAGGATTTACTTGTAGAGGTAAGTAATCTGAGATGTTGCTCCAGAAGTTGCTCCAGAAGTTGCTAAGAGCTGATGGTAACCCCCATCTGGAACCATTGCCAACACAAGTTTCTGTACTTCTGGACCTATACAGGGAGCCAACCCAATCTGCACCACTGGATCCATTACTAGGACCCAGTTCTTAAATCAGTTCCAACAAAGGTAAAATAGGATTCTGGCTAGCCCACTACTAAGTTCCTCACTGCAATTTTCCTTGTTCTGCCACTCTTCCATCGCAATCAAGTCAGGAAAGAAGGGATAAAGTCCTGATTCCTCATGCAGTTATCATCAGTGGTCCTGAGTAAAACACACCCTGAAATGTTTGTCTTGGACACTGTTGAGCTCTTTACTTCTTCTCTACTCATTTTCCATTTACTGTGTATGTGGTGTTGTGCTTGCCTCTGGGATCTAATGTTGGCCAAAAAAAAAGAAAAAAAGAAAAACAACAACAACAACAACAAAAAACGCAGTCACTGTCCAAGCTCTTGTGGATCACGAGACCTAGAGTAGAAGATAGAAATTAATTAACTCATAAACAAAATGAAACTGCAACTATAATAAAGGCTACAAAGTGAAGGTGTACAGTGCCCTGAGAGCATGTAAAAGAGAATTTGATCTAGTTAGTGAGACAAAGGAAGAATTTTATATGAAAATAATAATTGAACTAAATGTGGAGGGTGTGTAGGTGTTAAATAGTATAGTAGATGCTCTAGGGTCCTGCCCAGACCTCTCCTTTAGGACTGAGGCATAAATTCCCACAACTCTTGGGAAAATCAAGGTAGAGGGGAAGGGAGGAATAAAATAAAAACCTCTCTGGCATCTTTAGACATTTCTCATTTTCTATCCCATAATACGTAAGATACAGTTAGTAATACTATTCCAATCACCTCAAAAATTTTTGGGAAAATTAAATAACATAAATGAAATAGCTAGTAGTGGGTCCTTTATGTAGGATATAGTTTAGCGTAATTGTAAAGAGCATGAACTTGAAGACAGACTGTCATGGCTTCAAATTCTGACCATACCATGTACTGAGTCTGTGAGCCTAGATGAAATAATGAAATGTTACAAGATTTTCAATTACGTGTTTGCTAACGGTACTGTAACCCAGCATATAGTAGCAATTAACCACTTAATTAAATACCAAGTAACTTAAATTGTCAATACTTTTCTTGGTTATTATTTATCTTAATATTTCAGTGCCTAGAATAGCATTAGAATTTCATAAATATTTTAAATGAATAAATTATAATGTCCAACAAGCAATTTCTTCAGCAATACGTATTAACCATATTTATGAAATGTTTTCTATGTGCCAGGGCCTATTGTAGGTAGTATTTCTCTGATACAACCGGAGAATTGGGGGATACTAAAGACTATCAAAGTGGACTTAAATAGTAATGTGAAATTCATATTTCCTTAGAAAGTCATTAGCTTCTAAAAGAGGTCAGTGCCAAGATTTGAATAATTACACTGTGCATACCTATTCATAATATGTGTATCAGTCTATTCTCATGCTGCTATGAAGAAATACCCGAGACTAGGTAATTTATAAAGAAAAGAGGTTTAATTGGCTCACAAGTCAGCATGACTGGGGAGGCCTCAGGATGCTTACAGCCATGGTAGAAGACACCTCTTCACAGGCCAGCAGAAGAGAGAATGAGTGCCAAGCAAAGGGGGAAGCCCCTTACAACACCATCAGATCTCCTGAAAACTCACTCATTATCACAAGAACAGCATGGGAAAAACCATACCCATAATTCCCATAATTCAATTATCTCCACCTGGTCCCACCCTTGACATGTGGGAATTATTACAATTCAAGGTGAGATTTGGGTAGGGACACAGCCACATCATATCATTATGTATTATTTTATAGGCTTTTAAATCACTCTTTCTACTTTTGTTTTTTCTCTGTTGATATGGAAGTAGCTTATTCAATAAAATTCATGGATTATTAGTTATTAACTTTTCACAAGTTGCAGAGTGGCAAAATATATCTGCTACAGTTAGCAGAAGATACTTAGAAAGCTGTATCTATTAAAAGGTTTTGTGCTATAAATTTCATGTAAAATATGGCAGTATCAAATGCAAAAACTCTTCTAAGCTATCTCCCCTAATCTACCAACATTTCTTTATGAGCTGTCAGCCAGAGAGAACACTGTCAGAGAATACAGTTAGGAATTGGTTCTCACTCTCCCCTATACACACATATTTAAAATGAAAGTTTGAATAGTAATTCTCTTTAGGTATAGCAAAGCAACTATTTATGTAAAAAAAAAAAAAGTATTTGAGACCTTAATAATCAACCTGAAATGAGTGTATTGGGAGATAATATGATATAAACTTAA
This sequence comes from Cacajao melanocephalus, assembly GCA_963573385.1. Classification (NCBI taxonomy): domain Eukaryota; kingdom Metazoa; phylum Chordata; class Mammalia; order Primates; family Pitheciidae; genus Cacajao; species Cacajao melanocephalus. Next base: position 242,859 of record CAUYLG010040792.1, read on the forward strand.
AAATATTCACAGGATATAAACTGTCAAGGTTAATCTGCAATTCATTTTGTCTAACGTAGCTACAGAACTCAGAATTAGCCATTCTTATTTAGAAGGGATTTGCTTTCATTTAATTTCATAGATTCAACATTAAAAACAATAATAGTTCTTTGTTACTATTTAGTGCCCACTACAATTTGAGGAACTGATATTTTAATGCTGGGACCGGCTGCCCCCTCCCAGAGAGCAAAATTTTACATTTGACACATTAGCAATATTTATCCTCCAGTAGCCAGTTAGTGCTGGGGTAATATGATTAATATTATCACAAAAGTAAAATTCAAGCCACAATGAGTCTGTGAAAGATAAGGATGACTGACAACGTGTCATTCATTTCAAAGTCTAGACTTGGGAGATAATTATTTCCTAATTTGTTTCAATAACCATAGAAATCTCAATCATGTTTCACAGTAGTGTACAGCATAAAGAACTATGAAAAAATTCAGTAGTCTACCAAGAATCACAGAAAGATCATAATGACAGTGAGGCTAAGATTGAAGTTTTAGAATAATATAAGCCACTGACTTTGTCAAATCTCCATGAAAAAAATACTTTCAGGCCTATAGTTTAGCAAGGTACTTGTAGAAACTGAGAAAGTACATTTAGGGCACACTTATTTAGAAACATTTGTGGGTCTCATAGTAGTCTTGATGCCCCTAGCCTTGCTCTGCAGAATTAAAAAAAAAAATGTACTGGGACAGTGTCTGCACTCTTTTGAAGGTCTAAGATAGTTGACCAGAACTCAAAATTACCACACATTAACAGCTGAAAAAATGTTCTAATAACAATGCTAATAAAGAGGTTATATTTGCTTTGAGCTAGCTGCATTAAATACACCATTATTAAAGGTTTTACATCCATTTCTTCACTGCTACAACTATAGTAATAACAAGATAAGTGCTAGCACTATTTTACAGACAAAACCTCTGTGCTTGGAAATGTTAATAGTTTGTCCAGAATCATTGTTAAACTGGCAAGCTGTGATTTGAAGCCACATTGTCCAACTCAAGAATTCTTACCCTTAAATATCCTTGAGAAATTAATAGTAAATTAGCATATATACTATGTATGTATATGATATAATTGTAGAATATTCAGTTCAAATATACATACACACAATTCATTGAAAAGCTTTATTTCCTATTAATTTCCCAAGGATATTTTTATCTTCAATTCAGAGAACCCAGTAGAAGAAAAACTAAAATCTTCCTACATCTTCCTTAACATCTCTCCAAATTTGTTTCTAAACAATCAATTTCTAAAAAGTAGAAGTACTTCAAAAAATGTATCTTGACAAGTGAAATTCCTAAGAAAAAACGTCTATAGAATGCTTATTCTTGAACATATTTTTGAATATTTTAACCAGTATCTTCTAGGGCCAGATTTGCAGAAATTTTCCTCAGTTATGTACTGTAGCAATGGTATAGAAAATAAATTATAAGCATAGGAAGACTATTGTCCATTTACTTGAAACACTAAGTAATTATTTCATTCTGTTATACCAAATCTACTCAGTAAGTTAAAATAGACTCAACTTGATGAAGTATGTAATTTTAAATTCTTAAGTTTGTAATTTAAATGATTACTTTCTGCTGTAAGCTGCTTAGGGATTTTTTCATTTGTAAAAGCTAAAACATTTGGCTACCCAAACACAGCATCAACAGAACTTGTCATGCAATCCTTTGTTTATTAATAATCTTCTACTGATAATCTAAATGATGATTAGTCTTGCCTCAGTGAATTCTTTACTCATCTAATACACATTTAGTTTAATCCCTGTTACATATTCCAATTTGTCATAATTTGAGAAGTGGAATTTCGGAACAAGCCTTTCAAAAACTAAAGTGATTATGGCAAAAGAAAATGTTTTAAATGTAAGAGAAATTGCAAAAACAAAAAATCAGCAGAAGCCAGATGTCATGGACAATAGAAAAATGTTCATGTATTTTATAGTCACTAATCCATAAAAGTCATAATTTCAAAACATTATCTAACCAGGAGATTTCCTTTCCATTTTGATATACCACTTCATTTTCTTATTAAATATAAAACTTTTACACACTATAATTAATAATAATAATAAACTGTCAGTAGGGCAAGCCTTTTTCATGCAAATACAATTTCAGAAAATACTGGGGTAATTAAAATGTTCAGGAAATATATTTTTTAAAATACTTTTCAAAAAGTCACCATTGTTGTTTGCTAAAGAAGCATAGTTGAATAAGCAGAGCTGGTAAACTCTGCGACAACATAAATTTAGTTTGGCAGACAATCGTTTTCATTTTAGAGAAAAGCAGCCTCGTATATATTGCTAAATCCTTTCTTGGGTTGTTAATTCTCAACACTACTTTTACTTATGTCGACTCATTTGCTATATAGTACGTTTCATCTCTCTAACCCAACTGCATTGCTTTCTATATTTCCATCTTCTTTTTTCTATATTTAGTCTATTTTTATACTCACTTTAAAAAAGGAAGTCTGTTCACAAAATCAATTTTCTATGATTCTTGTCAGGCAAGGCCTAACCTCTTTTTTGTTATTTTGAAATGATCATAGTATGAGAAACAAAGGGGTAGAATGTAAAAAAATAAGCATACTTTTTATAATGTCTAGAAATCCTCTATTTTAGAACTAACCACCTGCTTGGTTAATACAATTGTCCTTGCCTGTTTAATTTGATCTGTGAACCTTCAGAGCAAGGACCAAACCCTTCAAAATGGTTTATAAAGTGTTGGGCTCACCCAGCACTCAACAAACAGGAATAATGAAGACCTTGACCTTTTACATTCTTTTCATCCTTAGTATTTACCAGAATTCATTTCATTGCTATTATTTGTTTGAATGATTTCACTGAGTTTGGAAAGAGTGCATGAAAAGCATTGTATTTTCCATACCCTGTCGTCTCATATCATGTATGAAATACACTCTAGAAGGTAAATAATTATGAACATTAAGAATAATTTCAATTTATTCTTTTGCATTCATAGTGGTAATAAAGGCAAAATGATTTCTGAAGAAAATTGTCCTTAAAAATTACTTTGCTTTTCCTAAACTATTGGCTCTACCCACAAAGTATGCAGATGCCTAACATACATCTCAGTCAAAAGGTAAGTGAGCAACAGAATATAAACAGATCTACAAAATCTATCATCACTATTGAAAAAATTGTTCGGTATGGCAAATTTTCAATATGAAATGTTTACATGTCTTTAAATGACAAAACACTTCTGTTAATTACGACCAATAAGAACTCATCTGGAATTGATAATAATGGTCAACTTGTCCAATAATAATATGTATAATATAAGAAATATGGCCAGGCGCAGTGGCTCACCCCTTTAATCCCGGCACTTTGGGAGGCGGGAGGATCACGAGGTCAGGAGATCGAGATCGTCCTGGCTAACACGGTGAAACCCCATCTCCACTAAAAATACAAAAAATTAGCCAAGCGTAGTGGCATGCGCCTGTAGTCCCAGCTACCTGGGAGGCTGAGGCTGCAGAATCGCTTGAACCCAGGAGGCGGAGGTTGCAGTGAGCCGAGATCACACCACTGCACTCCAGCCTGGCAACAGATTGAGACTATGTCTCAAAATATATCTATCTATCTATCTATCTATCTATCATCTATCTATCTATCTATCTATTATTATTATTTGCTGTATATAGTATCTCTCATCCAAAAACCTTTCTCTTATGATTACATTATATTGATCACATTAATAAATATATCTTGTGTTGGTTGTTCTATAATTTCATGCAAATAAGACATAGTATCCTTCTTTCTGAGGATATTTTAGTCTCATTTTATAATCGGTAAAACACCCCAAGGATAGGTTCCTTTGTCCTTGATATCTCAGTGCTTAGTTCAAGGCTTTAGACAGAGTCAATGCTAAGAATACTTCTGTGGAATTATACTGAAGTCATTGAAATGTTTTTGTATGCCTTTTAGGACACTTACACACCCATGAGCTGTATGGCTAGTGCTTCTTTGAAGTTATGGGTTCAAGTTTTCATCAGCTCACATGAAAAGCATTTGAGTATAGACAAAGAATGGTAAAACTCAAATTCCCATAGGGCACAGGCAAGTAATGTATATAATTAATGCATAAATTAATTAAAAGCATAACATATTAGATAATAATGGAAACTGGCCAATTGGGCACCATGATTTCTTTAACATGGAGGCTAATACTTAGCTTCAGCCAGGTACTGCCATGTGGTCTCAAGTTCCCAGAATTGCCAAATCACCTAATGTAAGAGAATCTGCAAACCCAGATATTTATATAAAGTCTCAAAATGTTAAAGTTCAGAAACAACTAAAAATATTTTAAAATACCTATTAGATCCAAAGAAAAAACACTGCTGGTTATAACTAGCCCTTGAACCACAAAGTTACGATTTCATTTGAATTGCAAAGAACACAGAGTAAAAGTTCTGAATATCTGCCTCTTAAATATAACCTGGACTCCTTATATTTTAATTTTCTTATATAACATAAATATTGGATTAAATTATTTTGTAAGGTTCCTTTCTGCTATAACAACTTATCTCTTTATTATACTCAAGAAAAATGTATGAAATTGAGACTTAGGCAATAAAATGAGAATGTTTATTCTCTAGCTCTTAGAACACTTTAGAAATACACTGTGCAGTGTATCATAAAAAGAGGCAGGATAAAGTTATGGGGAAATAGAAAAGAAGAGTAAATTGGATGCCGTTATACAAGGAGGTTCTCTGGTAAGTATTTACAAAACATGACTGAAGTCAGTTTGCCTGTGGCAGGAGGAAATTTATACCGTCAGTGACAGAAAAGATAAGATTACTTGGAGGACTGGTGAGGAGTCTGTTTTGGTCATTAGACTTTAGAAAAAGAAGGTCAAAGGATTTATTCTGAAGGAGAGGTTTAGGGAATTGGCAATGAAGCTCAATAGTAAGAGATATATTGTCAACAAAAGAAGTAAGAGAGAAAAGTTAAGGACAGGATTGTTGAAAATTCTAGAGCCAAAAAGAAGTGTTTTAGTTATGGGATAAGAAAACTCTTATTTAGACGCACTGTCTACAAATAAATCAGAGGTGGGGCAATAATAACAGGGGCCAGCTAAGTAATTTTAAAGGATTCACTCAGAGTTGGCAGGCCTACAAAAATAGCTTATTAGGACAATTTTGAATTTTAAAAAAATGGACAAATCTGCAATATTATTTATTCCAAAACATAATGATTTCTTACATGAACCTGAATTATTTTGGATTTTTTCTTATAAATTAAAAATAATATTAAGAATAATTCAGAATTCATTAAGAATAACTGAGAGCAAACAACATTATTTCCTTCCGATTTACTGGCTTTTATTCTCTTAATCTTTTAAATTTAAGTTTGAATTAAGAACATAAAAATAGTTAATAGCAAAGATAAACACACATGTTATTTGAGAATTTACAAACAAGAATATGTTAAGTTGGTAAGTATCACAGTTGTATACTGCAGAAGAGGAAATGAATCAGAAGAGGGTAAGATAAGCCCTATTGATTAACTGCCCACCTATGTTTTGGGAACTTTGGGTCTTTATTATATCACTACCTTTTAAAAAAGAGAAAGCTGAGGATCAGAATACTTAAATAATCTGCCTAAATTCCTATGAGGGATTGACTAGAATTTGAATCCAGATTAATTGGACACCAAATTCTATACTTGTAATTGTTCCACTGTGTTATGTGCCTCTAAGGCGAGGAGATAAACCATTATTACAATTCTCAAAATGTTTTATGTTAAAACGCTTTCAGGCTTTTGTGCTTTCCGTTCTCTTTTCAGAATGCCAGCCCTCCAATCCTCACTTAGTTCATTTCTATGTTTGTCCCCTTCTCCGATAGCCTTTCTGAATCTGATCTGTGCAAAGTGGATCTCCTATCCCTCTCATTTGCTGTCCATAGCTCTGTTTCTCCCCTCAGATCACTTTCTTCTCACAGAAACAATTTTTTATTTGTTTACTTCCTTGTACTCGATCTTCTTCCTCTAGAATGAAAACTGTGTAAAGGCCGTCTTCTCATCCATATCGTTGATCCCTGTAAACTCAGGTTTTAAAATCATGCCTTGCATATAGTAGGCACCTAATAAATTTGTCCTGAATTCATGAACAAGAAGTAATTTTCCAACCTTGATCTTTTATCATTTTTGAATAATGGATAAGTAAACTGATAATTTTGTAACATTAAAAAAATAAAAGACTAATCCCATCCGGTCAGATTTTTAATTCCTATGGAACTAAAATTACTAAACAGGGGTACAAAATCCTTGATGAGCTTTATCTCCATCCCTTCTCATAATCCTTCCCACCAAACAACAGCACAGCACGATCATGAGCTGGGGCCTTCAGTTGCCCTAGGTCTGCTCAGTTCCTTGACTACCCCGCTGACCTTTCATTCTTAGTGACTTGCATGTCCCTCCCCCGGAGGCACCCAGTCCTCCTTTGCCTGGAAAACTGCCAGTAATTCAGAGGGACAGACTCAGGTTTTTCTCTCCCCTACCCCAGAACTTTGCCTTCATTTCAAGTATACCCATGACTTTATAACATTGTAATAGTTCATTTTCATGTTTGTCGCTCCCATACAAAATTTGAGATCCTCAGTGACTGGAATCATAAAATAAGGGGCTTGAAAAGGACAAACGCTACTGCAACATACCAACCTTGATGACTCTGCATTTCATCTACATTTTCAATGAAAGTGATCACTAAGAAACCAACATTGATATTCATAATAAAATTTCCATTTCTTGTGTCTAACATTAACTTAAATAATTTTTTCTGACTACTATTTACCCATGATTTTAAAAAGGCATGAAGATTGCTATAATTAGGATGAACTAGAAAGAACTAACAGCAATGTGCAAATAACATTTATGAGGTGAGTTAGTCATGGAATTTCTTGAAGCCTTTGATATATGGCAAACCACAACTCAGGAATTAAAACTGCAGTAGTCTTAAAAATGTCAACAAAGTCTAAAGCTAGACAACCCTACTCATTTTAAATTGTATTTAACTGTATATATAGGTGTGTGTGTGTATGTGTGTGTGCGGGGGGGGAGTATGTATATCAAATTTTTTGCTGGACTAATTAATCTTTCTATTTTAGAAGAGACTTTCTCCACTCCCCTAAAGTATCTTTAAGGATAATCTTATCTGTGGCTAATAGTCTTCCTATGACTTTATCTTAAAAGAATAATAGTGACCCCTACTGTCCAAGTTGATAAGCAGCTATAGCTTTCACATTCCCTAGGGAAATTTCAAATGCAATTTTTAACTTACTGCTTACAATCTATCTATAATCAAAGTCAGAATTCCTTGCTTCACTTTAAACTCATTTTTAAAACAGGATAAAGAAAAAGACATTTGATGAAAGTTCTCCAATAAAAATGCAGTTACCTAATTTGCTCTTACTGCATATTCTGCTATTTCTAACATGACAAGAATTTTTTTTGGTAAATTTAAAAAAAGGAAAGAAAAGAGGAACTGAGGTGAAATGTCAACTTGACAGTAAAATAGGCATTTGAACAATTGCAATTGATTTTCAATGTAAAAGAAATGCAGAAAGATCTGAAAACAGAATTGCCTAAAATCAAGATTTCAGTAATTCTCTATTTTAAAGGCTAACTTACAAGTACTGACTTCCTTTCACAATTTTCCAGTTTTAATGGGCATTAAAAGTTAATAGCTGGCTTGACTGTAGATAATAAAGATTTCTGTCATTTGTTGAAGTAGTGCAAATCAATATAAAAGCCAAAGACTGCAGTCACAACAAAGACCTCAGTGTGGGGCTACCAAGAAAAATGACATCTCAAATTTTCATGAAAAAAATTATAAAAGAAGCTGCTCTCTGAACTGCTAGAAATCCATTCTACTTTTTTTTAGATAATGTGCCTTAATTGGACTTAAAAAAATCCACCTTTGGAGACCTTAAGAATTTTTTGGAACTCACTTAGGTTTTAGTATTGAATACATCTTTTTACAAGAAGAAATGTACCTCATTGACTTCTATTAAAAATAGAAATACGTAAAAATTTTAAAAAACCATTTCAACCAAAATGGGTTTCAAATGAAAACAGATGGGCTACACATTAAAAATATTGCTCTAGAAATCTATGACTAAATATCTGGGATCAATAGAGGGTTGATTTATCTGTAAATAAAATTAATTTGCAAGAATGATTTTTTTCAATTGTTCAAGTAACTATAGTTTGGATATTATTTTTAAATGATTATTTTTATTATAAGATAGATGTGCTCCAAACTGTGAAAGCAGTTTAACAAACCCTGAAATTAAGATAAAATAGATTGGTATATAATGTAAACGTATAACCTAACATCTCAGGCTAATCTGGTAATGAGTAGTGCTGGCTTCTGCAAGTGTCCTTCCTAAATAAATAAGCAGTTGATTTGATATATTTTGTCTCTATTGTTACCCTTGGTATTTACAGATCAACGTGACTTATTCAGAGTTCTGAAAAATCCATGCTACAATTAACTGGGCTAAATTAGGATTTGATATATTGGGTGTACACAGCTTTCAGAAAATAGAAAGGATAACAGAGACAGTGAGATGCAGAAAAATAGAAATATGAATGTACTCTATATTACTGTTACTAACTGCCTTTCTTTGACATGGTTTATTGGTTTCTGCTTAAATTATATTGATCCTTGCAAATATGATATCATACAAATTTGTACTCTTACTATCATTAAATAATTTAAGATCTGTCATAAAGAAAAATGCCAACTCCTCAAATTTAAGACAGCTTTGATTTTACAGCAATACATAAAATTGAAGTAACTTTCTGGTTTAGCAATACATATTTTAGGTAAAAGAATGTTATTAGCAAATATTACATTATTTAGTAAAAGTTATCAAATTCCTGTGTTAAAATTTGTATCTATTAAAAGGAGGCTCAAGAACAGAAAATTCACACACTTGCTCTCAGCATAAACTTTAGTAAAAAAAAAAAAAAAAAATCCATAGACAATATACCATCTGTCTCCCAAACCATGTGAAAAGAAAAGCTTTGAAAATCCAGCCGCTGCTAATGTGACATGTTGAAACATTAATCACCCCCTTAGGCCACTATAATTGTAGCTCCATGTTAATTACCTAACAATTAACAGCAGTAATTTCCAAGGGGCAATCAATGAATTAGCTTGTGATTTTCCCACCGATTTCAGTCCCACACTGCCAATCTGAATGCATTTCAAACTCTTCACCGTGGTTCATCAATGACACTTCTGGCGTATGGAATAAAAATTCATTTGCACCCTTACTAATTAGGCTAGAATATATCCCTATGTGTATTGCAAACTCTATTCACTTGCACAAAATCTCTGCCACAGGCATTTTTCCCCATTTAAAAATTCATCTTCTATTAAATTAGGAGGTCACCTAGCAGGAAAATGTACTAATCAAGATTTTATCACTAACGAATTAAAGGTTTTTAATAAGCAAGTTTAATTAAGTTATCCCAACAAGTGATAACAGCTATTTACAACTTATGAGGATGTGTGCACGTGCACTAGGGCATGGAGAGCTTGAAATCATATTTCTTGGATATACTGTCTATCCATACTCACATGGAAGTAGGCTATGTGCATATATATACAACTGAAATCATTTGAGGGGAGGAGCTTCCTTAAAATAAAAGTTAATTAAGTTATCTATATTTCATATGTTAAAAGATACAGAATATTTGAATCAATAATATACTATATTTATTTGACCCTGTATTATTCTTGGTGACAAATACATAAATGTTTTGACACATTTTATGCTAAATACATATACATTGTAGTTGATTATTATCACTTGAAATAAAGATAAAAATTGTGTTTCCAGGAAACTTTACAGTTGACCCTTGAACAACGTTGGGGCGGGGTGGAGGGGGATGGGTGCCAAACCTATGGGCAGTCAAAAATCTGAAAGTAACTTTTGACTCTCCTAAAACATAACTAGTCATAGTCTACAGGTAACCAGAAGCCTTACCAATAACATAAACAGTCAATTCACACATATTTTGTATCTTATATGTGTTATATACTATACGTTAGCAATAAAGTAAGCTAGAGCAAAGAAAACATTATTAAGAAAATCATAAGGGAAAGAAAATATATTTATTGTTGATTAAGCAGATATGGATCATCACAAAGTTCTTCATCCTCATGTCTTCACATTAAGTAGGCTGGGGAGGAGGCGAAAGAGGAGGGATTGGTCTTGCTTTCTCTCGGGTGGCAGAGGGGAAGAAAATCTATATATAAGTGAACCCACACCGTTCAAACCCATGTTGTTCAAGGGTCAACTCTATATTAACAGGCAAAAATATTATTTTAATTTAAACAAGAGATGGTACACACAAACTTCTGAAAAACTTTAATACTCTCCAAAAAGTAAAAGTAAGACATACATATGGTGTGTAACCATCTATTTGTTCGGGATTCTCATCGAATTTGCTAATGCTTTGCTTTTGCCTTTATTGTTGCTATGTACACCCACAAAGATTTTGTCCCTTGAAGTAGATCCCTTAGAAAAATTAGGAACAATTTTAATAGGAAAAGATTAATAATACGGCCACAGCTAAACTCCAACTCAACACCCATAGGCAGTTCTGCAATTCCACAATTGGATTCTTTTTCCTTTAAAAGATTCAGCCATGAGATTGACCAATCTATGACTCATTTTATTCATTCACGAAGCACACACCACTCTAAATAGTATGTTTAATATTAATTTCAAGATGGTAAGATCACAAATAAATATTTCACATTATTCAATGTTGTCCTAAAATCTGTGTGAGGTACATACAAAAGCACAAGCTCAATGTTACCTATTTTAAAGGTGGAGAGGGGACAGAAATAAAACTGTAGAATAATCAAGAGCAGAAGCAAATTCCCCATTCCAGTACCTGTTCACAATAAGTGATTATGAAAAAAATATATTGGGGTACAGATAATTGTAAAAGACTCAAAGAATACAATCCTGAATATTTTGACATGCAAATCCTTTCACTCTCAGACCATCTTTCTTTGACCAACATTTAACACAGATTATGGCAAAATCTCGTTATAGGGTACCCATCATAAAATTTTAGAATTTTTAATCTGGAGGAGACTTTAAAAGGTTAATTTGAAAATAAAAAAAACCAAAGCTATGTGAGATAAAGTGACCTATTTATGGTTACACAACCAGTTAATGGCAGACAGAGATTTACTGACCTGTCAGGCCTATGCCCTTTATACCACATTATGCTGCCACACTGTTAGTAATGTCATTATTTTAGTCATTAATGTCATATTTAGCAATAATTAATACATTTTATAAAGAATTTGGAAGTCAGCCTCCTGCCTCTCTGACCCATTCATTCTTTACCACCATTAGCTGCTAATTGGTAACAGAAAGAACACAATAATACCTCTTTAGTCCTAAGTAAGAATAAATGTCCAAGAAATCCTCATTTACTTGCTTTGAAGGTACCCCCTAGCCTGGCTTTAAATCTCTATCATCTATTTCTTTTCTATTTACTTACTTTTTTGAGACAGAGATTCACTGTCACCCATGCTGGAGTGCAGTGGCGAGATCTTGGCTCACTGCAACCTTCTCCTCCGGGGTTCAAGCAATCCTCCTGCCTCAGCCTCCCAAGTAGCTGGGACTACAGGTATGCACCACTGCACTCAGCTAATTTTTGTGCTTTTAGTAGAGAAAGGGTTTCACCATATTGGCAAGGATGATCTCAATCTCTTGACCTCGTGATCTACCCACCTTGGCCTCCCAAAGTGCTGGGATTACAGGCGTGAGCCACCGCGCCCGGCCTCTATTACCTATTTCTAATTTTACTATTCCCTAATATTCTCATATATGAGCATGGCTTGAATATTTTTCCTTTCTTCTTTTTCTTAAATGTAAGTGGGCAGCATTCAACGGCTTGGACATTTTCAATGAAGAATAAAAGCACCATATCCCTTTGTTGTACTTTCCTCAACAAACCCACTCACACAAAAAATTTCTTGGGATTGCCAATGATGTACAGCAATTCTTTAATTTTGTAGTTTTTGTTTCTGATTTTGCAAAAGAGTTTTGTTGTATATCCACAGACATATTTTTATCTATGCTTTAATTTTGTTATCCCACTTTTCTCTGTTTCTATTCAAATCCAACACATTCTCAATTCAAATCCAGCACATTCTCAATACTCACAGGGCCCACAAAGTCTAGCTTCAATAATTTAAGCTTCCATTTTTTTTCTAAAACACTTAACAGTACTTTTAATAAGTGTACACCCCAGTGAAAACATTGTCTTTCAGTGTTTTCTCTTACTTTTATATTAATGTACAGTGATTGATTTATATATCTCAGCTCAAACATCACCTTCTTAAAGAGCTTATCTCATCTGACCAGGCTAAATAATTTTCTGGCCCAAGTTCCTCCCAGTTTCATTATATATTTTTGTTTATTTTAATTTCATTTAAAAATCTGAAATCATCTTGTTTATTTATTTACTTACGTATTTAGTGCCTCCCCCGTCATATAATATGAATATCATTAATAAAGGATTTCATCTACCTTTTTTACTACTGTCTTTTGGATCTAGAACAGTATGTATCAAAAAAGCAGGCATTCAATACATATCTGTTGTATATTGAGTATAATTAAATGACCAACGTTTGAATCTCTAGACTTTAAAATTTGGGATTGCATGGTGGAAAAAAACAGATTAGCTGGGCTTCAAATCCTGACCCTGCCATTCATTCTTTCTTTCATTTATTTACTCAATCAACACATGTGTGGTACAGGACTATCATGTAATGATAGGTACTGCGATAGGTACTAGGGATAAGAAAAGCAAGAAGTCCTGCAAACCTGGAGCTTAGCCTTCCTGAGAGAGTCACATTCATCACGTAACTCCCAAAACTAATGCGAAAGTACAGCTCTCACAAGTTCCCTAAAAAATGAGTACAGATGCTCCTCAACTTATGATGAGGTTATATCCAGATAAACCCATTATAAACTAAAAATATTGCAAGCTGAACATCCCCTTAAGAAAACGGGATAGTTTGATTGACCCCTTTGTGAGACTCACGAAGGGGTTGGCTCCTTTACTCAGCTCACAGCTCATAATCCTTCACAGGATGGGGAGTGCAGGTGAGTGGGCACAGAGGCCAGGAAGAGTGCTTCTGCACAACTGGCAGAAGCAGAATTTTGAGGGCCCACAACTGGGTCTAGGAGTTGTCCATAACCTCCAGCACTATAATACAGTGAGTGTATTATAATGTGCTCCTTTAGTTTTGCCATTCATGGATGGCTTAAGCGTTAGACAGTGGAGGGTAAGTGTGACCGCCTCTTGCACCAGCACCTGGGTTTTTGTATGGCATCCAGGAGGAATCAGGTTGCACGAATGAATGGAAGATGGTACATGCAGGGGATTTTATTGCTGATGAAGGTGAAGGTGGCTTTCAGCAGAATGGGGAGCTGGAAAGGACATGGAGTGGGAAGGTGATCTTCACATGGAGTTTGGCTGTCTTGGGCTGAACTCTTCTCGGAGGTCCCACCGTCAAGCCATACCTCTGAAGTCAAGCTGCTTCTCTCCAACGTCTGGCTACTTCTTTTCTCTCTTTCTCTGCCACTCTGCTGCTTCACCAGTGGGGCCTAGGGTTTTTATGGGTACAAGATGGGGGGCATGGCAGGTCATGGTGGTTTTGGAAAAGGCAGCATTCAAGTGGGAAACAGGAATTCATGTTCTCACTTTGGGCCATGGGTCAAGGCTTGAGGGTCCCTTGCCAGGGAACACCCTCATCCACCCAGGATTTCTCTGCCTCTTGTCCGTGTCATTAATACACCTAATCTACTGAACATGATAGCTTAGACTAGCCTACCTCATGTGCTCAGAACACTTAGTCTACAGTTGGGCAAAATCATCTAACACACAGCCTATTTTATAATCATACAATCATATTTCATGTAACTTATTAAATACTGTAATAGGAGTGAAAAACAGAATGGGCGTATAGGTAATTGCAGTACTGCCTCTACTGAATGTGTATCACTCTTGCACCCTTGTAAAGTAAAAAGAGCCTAACTTGAACCATAGTAATTCAGGACCATCTGTATACAAGTAAAAGTGTATAAATAGCAAAAATCTAACTTAAGGTGGTCAAGGAAGGCTTCTCTGGGGTTGTGGCAACTGGGGTAAAATTTAAAGGATGAGTAGGCATTACCCCATGTACAGGAATTGCTCTATTGTCTTGTGAGGGAAAGTTCACAGTATCTATCTATGAAAAGCTGAAAGTAGTGGAGCATAAGGAGAAAGAGGGTAGGAGAGATCTGGAGAACCAAATTTTACAGCCAGGCCATTCAGGAATGTGTGGAGTCTTTTTTTTTCTTTATTCTAATAGTAGTAGTAAATAATGGAAGGGCGATAAGCAGAGGCAGTTACATGATCAGACTTACCACTTCAACATAACACCCTAACTGCATTGTGGGAAATGGCTGGCAGGAGATCAGTGTAGTGGCAGATAGATCAGTAAAGAGGTGACGTAAGTATTCCAGATGAGTTGATGGTATCTTGTGCTATGGAAATGGGGTAGAGAGATGAAGAAGTAAATAGATTTGAGAGCATCCTAAGAGAAACCAGCAGTGGGGCTTGGTGTGGTGAAGGAAACACAGTTATCAGGAATGATGCTCAGATTTCACAACAGGATAGAAAAGTGCCAATCTCTGAGATACAATTTAGACCAGTTATGTGTGTTAGGAGAGGCTGTTTTCAGGAGATGATCATATGTTTAGATTTCAACTAAGTTTGATGTGTCCTTGAGAAAGCTAAGAAAATGTGACAACTCAGCATATGTGTCTGGGATACATATGAGGCAATGTCTGAGGTGAAAATATCCATGAAACTCTGGGTATGAGTAAGATCATTTACAGAAGAGAGTATATAATGAAAAGATGACCAAGGTAAAGACTTTGCATTACTTCAAACAGCTGGTGGTTATTTGTTTACTTTTCTTTTTCCCTTAGACTATGACCACTGTGACAGTCTAGAGCATGTTTATTTTGATTTTATTATGTTCCCAGTATCATCTACTAACTGGGACAGGGCAAACATTTGATATTGAAAGGGTGAATGAATAAACAACCTAGGGAAAATTAGTTTATCACTTTGAGCCTTTGTTTTCTCATTTGTAAGAAATAAAACATCAACACATATGTTACAGGGTTGTTCTGAAGGTTACATAAAATGACACATACAAATGATGCTGCAGAGCGTCTGTACCACTGTAGCAGTCAGTTAATATGTCCTTTTCTTTAAGACAATTGTTTCTGGTCAAGCATCACATTATCTAGTTTCATATACCAAGCAGTGTTGGATATAGAGCATGTGAACATTGATTGAAATAAACTAATATGAGAAAATAGCTTATAGATCTTAAAACTATTCCTTTTTTAAACAATTGTATACACTGTATAGTGAAGAGTTGACTAGCAAGTCTGGGATGTGCCAGGCCTGCACATTCCAAAGAAAGATTTGGCCCTTGACCTATTCCTAGGAGATAACCTTTAAACCATTGGAATATCCTACTTGATAACAACATCTTTGTTTACCTAGGGCCTTGGGACATACCATAGAGTTTATGTTAACCATGTAATTTGTGGTGAGGGCTTTGGCCATGCAAAATCAGTTTGTCCTCTGGAGCAGCTGGAGACTCAGTAACTAAGATCAGCCATATGGTTACCCCTTGTCTGCCCCCAGTGAAAATTTTGGACACCAAGGCTTGTGTGTATTTCTCTGTTTAGCAATACTTCACATGTGTCGTCACACATTGCTGCTTGGACCACTAGTGTGATCCATGTGACCACATTGGGAGAAGACAACTGGAAGCTTGTGTCTGCTTTCTCCTGGACCCTGCCCTATGTGGCTTTCTTTTGCTAATTTGATCTGTATAATTTCATCATAATAAACCTTAACCATGAGTACAACAGCTTTTCTTAGTTATGTGAATCTATCTAGTGAATCACTGAACCTGAAGGTGGTCAGGAATTCCCACCACACTGAGTCATTTATGGAGTAACACTGCTTCCTCATTTTATGGATTGCCATAGGTCCAAGCTCTGAAATGTAATTTCAAGTATTTTCATTCACATTGTATTATTGTTGGTGGTTTTAATTTGTCTACTTTTGGTGTGACTTGATTAGTTATGAGGCATGAAAAAGTAACACATGTCCTATGTACGCCTTGCCTAAAACCTACTTGATATGGTTTTGCTGTGTCCCCACCCAAATCTCATCTTGAATTGTAGCTACCATAGTTCCCACATGTAATGGGAGGAACCCAGTGGGAGGTAATTGAATCATGAGGGTGGGTCTTTCCCATGCTGTTTTTATGGTGCTTAATAAGTCTCATGAGATCTGATGGTTTTATAAAAGGGAGTTCCCCTGCACACATTCTTTTGCCTGGCCATGTAAGATGTGAACTTTGCTCCTCCCTCACACTTTGCCATGATTGTTAGGCCTCTCCAGCTATGTGAAAATGTGAGTCAATTAAATCTCTTTCTTTTAAAAATTAGTCTCAGGTTTGTCTCTATTAGCAGTGTGAGAACAGACTAATACACTACTGGATAGGATCATGCTTCTTAAATGTCAAACCCTATTGTCAATGTGTTGATTTGAAAATAAGCAAGGGATGTCATCATGTCGCATATATAAAGTTGGAGTATAAGGCAGTGTAGTCCAAATGTACTCACTCTAACACTTAGATATGTAAGAAAAATTGAACTACTTTTAAATTTTGTTCATAAGTGTTCTAACTTTTTTCACTACCCTCCATTAACTTGGTGGTGATAAGGATGATAAAAGATAATTTACTCTGTACTAAATACTATTCTAAAATGTTTATATGTACTACCCTACTTTAAGTCTCAAAAACATTATAAGATATGTATTATTGTTTTCATCTGCAAGATGAAAACTATGAGCTCCTAATATTAAGTGTCAATGTCACCAATTGGTAAGTGACAGAGCCAGATTTTAATCCTAGACTGTATGATTTCAAAGCCCAAGCTATAGTCACTATAATATAATACAGCCAATTCTGGTTAATTGTTCTGAGCCTAACACAGATAAATCAAGTTACCTCTTTAATTATCAAATAGGTAATTGCTCTAACTACAACTACTCTTTTTCCTTATCCTATCCAAAGTTACATCTGGACTTCTGCTAGAAGTGGCTTAGCAAACTTCACAGCAGTACAGTTAAGGAGTACTCTGATTCACCCAGTTTCTTCACAAAATCCTCATGCATCTCAGATACTTACAAGTTAGATTAGTGCCCACTGCATTTCATCTCTTGCATTCTGCTTGTATCCACTGTTGGAATCTTTAGTTATTTTCTTTTGAGTTCTCTTCTTCCTTAGTTTGATGAAGGCTTGCCAACACCTACCTTCTAAAAACGTCTCCACTGAGCTTTTGATTGCTGTAGAGGTCTCTTGAGTCTCTAATATATCCTAATCAGCTTTGTGATCAAAGTGGCCAATTCAGCCTCTGGGGTGGGACATTTCTCTCTACCTCAGTGACCCCCTGGTCAAATTTATTGGCTTTTAATTGGATATCCATGTCACACAAAAGTACTGAGTGGAGGTTAGTGAATGCAAAATACACCCCCTTTCTGCCTAATCATACCACCTACTATCAATGCTCCTGAGGCCTCTTGGGTGGATCACAGCCACCAGCACAGAAGTTTCACCACAGAATTGCAAGTAGAGTTGAGAAAATAACAAATAAGAGAAAACACTAACACAGGGTTTTTCTCAGTCACTTGCCAGCTGGTGACCCCTGGCTGTCAATGCCCTTGCCCAGGCCTTGCTTGGGTCTGGGTTTGCCAGCGGAGACACCCTGCCCACGTGGCTCACCAGTCTGTGCCTGGTGGCACTCCAACACAGATCCTGCGGCCACCACAATTGCATGTTCAGCCCCTGGTGAAAGGGGCATGTGAGCGAGCGAGTGTGGTGTCTGGTCTGCTGTTCCAAATGCCAGTGCAGAAGCAGGCTCTGTGCAGTGCTTGTGGCTGGGCTAGGCATTTCACACATCACTCCTGTGGCGGATTCTGGTGTCCAGATGAGAGGGATGTGGTGATGCCCAGGCAGGGCTGCTAGCAACCTTGAAGTCCCAGAGGGGATGTAACAGCATGCTAATTAGCCTTCTTTGTCTAAAAGGGGCATGTTAACAGCTCTGTCTGGCCACTCATCCTGCTCCAGCACAGGGCTCTGGGGCTAGCTTGGCCCCATTGGTACTACTGTCACATGAATCAGCTGCCCTCTGCCAGTGAAGGACAAAGCGCCACAATGTTACAGCCTTCTTTGTACCCACATTCAGTGAGTCCCAAGCTCTTGTCCCATATCCAGGAAGAATGAGGATATGCTGACAATTGAAGGGCGAGGAAGGAGGAGAAGAATTTTATTGATCAATGAAACAGCCCTCACTGGAGAGGAGACATGCAGTTGGTCAACCATCCAAATTCAGGTAGTTTCTCTCCCAGTATGGCTGGATCTGGGGCGTTTATGGGCACGGAATGGGGAGAAATGGGCAGTATTAGAAAAGGTAATATGTGATTGGTTAAACAACATTATTCAGAAAGAACAAACCAGGAAAGAGTGGGCAACAGGAATAGGAGTTCTTATTCTGGGCCATGGGTTCCAGGCTGCTTTTGGCTTGAAAGTGGGGTTTCACTGGGGACTTGCTCCTGTCTGCCTAGGACTTGTCTGCCTCCTGTCACTATGTTTTGGAAATAAGTTAGTCAATATTGTAAAGATAACATATCCTACTTCAATAAGTTACAAATTATAGAAATCTTAATAAACATTCTAATGAGATTTTTTGAGGGAGTATATTTTATAAAGATTACTGGAAAAAAAAAAGTCAAAATACTTACGAAATTCGGGAAAAGGGAGATAAATGAGAGGAGAAGTGTTCTTCCATATATCCAGCTGCATTAGGAAAATTCTATATGAACACTGTGTTACTGACTTTGATGGCTTTGTTGTGTGCCAACTTGGCTGGGATAAACTATGTTCCCAAAATTCTCTTTCTAGTATGCTTCCTGAAATTATCATGACAGTGAATAGAAAAAAGAAAAAGAACATGGAAGAAAAATAAACTGATCAATAGGTATATGAAAGTGTTCTTACTTCTAAATAATAACAAAAGTGCATATTAAAGCAATAGAATATATTTTTACACAATTGACAAAGAATTAATAAAAGGGTAATAGTTTTACCGACAAATATGACATTAAAAAGAGCATATTCTGAGCTTTTGGTAAAATTACAAGTTGTTAAAATTTTCTGAAAAGTATGTTGGCAGTATGCATCAAGGTGTTAATAACGTTCATACCATTGATGCAGAAATTTTAGTTCTTGTAACCCAATCAAAAGAAATAATCAGATAAGATTTACATATACCAACTTTCATGTCTAATGTATTTTTAACAGTAAAATGTTGGAATCATATGTTCTACACTATTGCAATAGTTACATAAATGATGATATAGTCATCTAATTTAAGCATTAAAATTGAGGATTAACAAATGCAATGCCATGGATAAACGCACATAAAAACAGCAGTACCAAAACCATTTTCTTAGCATAATCTCACAATTACAAAAATAAAAAAAAATTAAAAAGTAAAATGAAATTAGTATTCTTGAGAATAAAATTTGAAATGTGTAATTTATATGCATGCATTCTAAAACACCATTTACATTAAAAAATAATTTCAAAATGGAGTTAATATCTCTGCTAATAGGAAAAGAGATTTTTATACTCTCATTTCAATATTTCTCTTTTAATTTAAAAATATTTTATTCGATGTTACATATTAACAAGATTTATTGCTAATAGTCTGAAACTATGCTTTATCTATTAAAAATAAAATATTAAAACATATTCAAAGCAGACAAGAAAATTTGATTAATGATTTTTGGACATTTTTCTGACTTAAGAGAATAGTGATAAAGTAGATATAGAAAATGGAGTAAAGGGATATTAGTGAGTCAAAGATAGCAGTAGTTTCTAAGAAAATACAAGGAAAAATGTTGACAAACATTTCAGTAATCTGTTTCAAATGTATTAAAAATAGTATTATGTCTCACATGTTTATAATGAATATGGTAGATTTCTAACTAAGGAGAGAGAAATCTGTTAAATATCCACGACTTTCTAGCTTCCCAAAGTAGAAAACTGGACATATATGTGATGTGAGATATAATATTTCACACTCCTTTTTTATTGCGCATTTATTTTAATAATAACCTTGAAGGACAGATTAAGTCCTTACATACCTTTGTTATACACTCAATGTCTTACACGATGCTCAATAAATATTGAGAGTCTAAGATATAATTCAAAATATATTTTATATATTTATTGATGTAAAATAAGTGAAAGAGGATGTTTTAAGCTCTTAACTTCTGTCTTCACAAATAAATAGAGGGAAATTACTCTGAAGCAGTTTATTGATTCTAATTGCTTGCTGCAGTATGACTACTTACAATTGTTCCAAATACTGGAGATGTTTTTTCAGCACTTCCTGTCTAACATTGTAATGCAATCTAAGTGTAAATGTAGCCTTAGAAAATAAAAAGATAATTTAATTAGTGATATTTAGATAGATGACCCTAATTTTTAGTTTCCTTGTTTTTCTTTGAAACCCTAATGTGAGTCTAAAACCTAATTTTATGTACCATATACATAAAATCCAGGATCTTTGAACTTATAAATGTCAATTAGGGTAATATTACATATTTATTTTACATACAAATGATCTGTTTCCTAAATAAATGAGTATATTAGGACTGTCTTCAATATTATAAGCCACCCAAGCTTGTGAATGTCCTGATGCTTAGTAATATTTAAAACACATTTAATGGAAAATGAATATTGTATATCTTTTGGATTAGGTTTCTAAATTCTTCTACATTTCTATATACTCTATATTCTAGCAGCTTTTACTGTTGTTGTTGAGATTTACTTCACGGTTACCAAAGAGTTTATAAATTCAATTATTTTCATCATCAACTTCTAAAATTGTCACTCCTTTGAAATCTACCCCCAAGATGATCCTATCATTTTGATGCCAGCATAATAAATAAGTCCATGTTCAGAAGTGTCAAAAATGGAATAAATGAAAAAAAACACATATTTTATGTATTCAAATACATGTACACATTTTATATCACCTGCAGGAATTTTTACCATTACAATCTGATCAAAGATCACTCAATAGAGCAATACCAATCCCTAGATAATTTCCACTGTTGTCTTTGAAGTAAAATGTTTTAAGCAGTAACAAAAAGTAGAACTAGGCAAAAAGAAAAAAATCAGAAATCAAACAAACTCCTTTTAAATATAAAATGCAAGGAAATCCAAGAAATGTATATATTTAATGAAAAATGAATTTGCCAAAAGAACATATTTTTCTCAATTTGACTTGAATTTAATAAGTCATGGGATACCACTGAGAAAATTGCAGCACACCTCTCTCACTTATTTGTAAAAATATTTTCAGTTCTTGAGTTTGTTTACTTACTCTTTTTATTTTCCAATCATACATGTGCCCAATACATTACAATAAATTTAAGGAGTAGGGATTAATACATATTTGTGAAACTTGTTTTTGTGATTTACCTTTTTATCCAGTTTCTAATGTATGTTCTGCTATCAGGTTAAAAGTTCTAGTTCCAGATATTAGACACAGAGGGAAAACAACAGCATAACACTTTTTATGAGGTATAGCAATGTAGCATTTTGTCAAAGACTGAGTTACACATACACACACAATTCAGCGGGTAATGTTTTTACTCTGACAGACTCAGCAAGAACAATTACATTATCTAAGAACTAACCACGGAGGTGTATAGTTTAGAAGAGTCAAGAAAGATTAAGAGATAAAACATAACAAATACATAAAACAAATAAAAAAGCCAATAAAATGCAAATTTCTGCCTATCATATGTTTTATGCTATTGAACACAGAAAGAGATCATTTGATAAAGTAGGAAGGAATACAAGAAAATGAAAAAAGTGAAAAGAAGAGAAAGTTTGTAAATGAAACAAAGTTTCAAATGCTGATTATCTAAACAACTGAGAAAAAATTTAAAAACAGTAATTATTAAAGTGGATAAAATTTCTTATAAATCATCACATTTTGCATTGTAATTTCTAGGGCATATTTGTAATAATGCTGACATTTTTGTTCCAGTCATTATTCAATTTTTAAGGCATTGTGGCATCTTTTTTTTCAAAACACATAATTATGTAATTCTGCAAGTATTTACCACTTAAAATGGAATTACTCTAAATAAGAAAGGCATTTTTCTTTCTGTGTTTGGCTAATCTCATTTAGCATAATGCCCTCCAAGTTATTCATGTTGTTGCAAATAACAGAATTTTCTTCTTTTTAACGACTGATTAGTATTCAAACATGTATATATACCACATTTTCTTTATTTCTGCATCCATTCATAGACACTTAAGTTGAATTCATAACCTGACTGTTTTGAATAGTGCTGCAATGAACACAGAAGTGCAGATATACCTTTGATATACAGGTTTCAATTCCACTGGATATGTACCTAGAAACGAATTCGCTAGATCATATGGCAGATCTGTTTTCAGTTTTTTTGAGAAACTTCTATACTGTTTTCCGTAATGGCTATACTAACTTACATTACTATCAACAGTTTAAAACTGGCATCTGCATAGCAATCTTCAATACTGTTTGCTTTATTTTTCACTAAAATCTGTAGGAACAGACTGAAAAAGAAGAAATCTCACTGTCAGACAACCATGTACTGGAATATTGGAAATTTCCATCTGCTGTGGAGTGAAATGGAGATTCCTTCACTCAATGGAGAAAAATCTATTAAAATTCAACCTCATACAATATCCATAAAATAGATTAGATCATAAAGTTGGAAATAATCTCTCATCTTCCTCTCTGTCTTAAGACCCAGGCACCTAGCAGCCTAGGTCTATAACAGAAACTGGAATATTATACCTTATGTTCCAAGTACAAATCTATGAAGCAACCTGAATTATGTTTCCATATGCTCTGGTTACCTGTTTTGACACTTAGGAAAAGCATTTTCCTAAAAAGAATTAAGCACATAGAACAGGCAGACATTGAAAGGTCATGGTGAATTCAGGGGTGTATATATCCGTAGGATAGACTCTATACACAGAAAATTCCCTGGAAGCAGGGTATGCTGTGAAATGAAGTAACTGTGAACTTCAGAAGTTACAATGACCAAAAAATCAGACTGGTGGGACAAGAGTAAAGTTATCACAAGAGGGCAAAGGAGTGCTAAATGAAATCCATTCAAATTAGATAATTATATAGTACATGTGAAAGTTAAACTGTCTTTAAACAGTAGACCTGAAAATAATATCTGACCATAATCCAATTAAACCAGATTCTGAGGAAAATGTTGTGACCTGGCAAGTTATTTTTCATATATTTTATTTTCTTGAAAAACATTTATATACTTAAGCTCCTGAGATTCAAAATACAACTTGTATACCTTTACATCCTTACTTAAATAAAAGTCTAATATTATAGTAAGATAGCTCAATAAGGTGTCTGTTTTCAAATAAATATGTAAAAATCAATAGCTTTTCTTTATGCCCGCAATAACTAATTGAACATATAATGGAATAGAAAATCAATTCAGCACAGCAACAAAAACGTGACATTTGTAGAAACAAACTTAAAATAAAATATACAGAATTTACATGAAAAAGAATTAGAGGGCATTATGGAGGGTGTAAAAGAGGAACTAAATAAATAGGAAGACAAGTTATATCATTGAATAAGCATATTCAATATTGTAAAGATATCATTTATCAATATTAATGAATATTTAATGCACGCGTTTAAAAATATTATTTCTTTACTTAACAATTTACTTTGAAGCTTTTATTCTTAGGTGGTACTTATTAATTTGTATAAAGATGCAGATGCAAATATGCTTATTGTGATTTTTTTTGGTGTCGTGGGGAACAAGATCTTGCTCTGTAGGCCAGGCTGAAATGCAGCAGTGTGATCACAGCTCATTGAGCCTTGACTTCCTGGGCTCACATGATCCTCCCACCTCAGCCTCCCATGTAGCTGGAACTACAGGCATGCACTGCAACACCTGACTGATTTCTTTGTTTTATTTCATAAAGATGGTGGTGTTGCTATGCTGCCCAGGTTGGTCTCGAAGTCCTGTCTCAGTCTCCCAAAGGTCTGGGATTACTGGTGTCAGCCACCATGCTCAGCCCACCTATTGTGAATCATATAATAGTGAAATTATAAAACAGAAATCAAATATCTATTAATAAGAAATTGATTAATATATGACAAGTCTCTATAGTATTTTGCAGCCATTAAAATCAGTGTAATAACACAAAAAGAAATGGATAGTAATTTCTTATGTTTGAACATTGTAGTCTGACTTAGCATGTTCTACCATTCTGTATTAAAAGGGGTGGGGACTGGCTGGGTGATGAAAACATTATTCTTTAAGCTGAAGAAGTGTCATTTAGACACTGCTAGTAAAGACATCATTTCCCTTTGTTGAGTATAAAAATCACTGGAATAATAGGCTTTCAAGTTATAAAAATGGTAACCAATGATTATCTGTGGGGCAAATGATAAAGTCCTTATTAATTTGAATACAGAAATTCAGATGAGATGTAAGTTTGACTTCCTTCTTAATGGATTCAACATCCTTCTTTCCCAGGCTTAAGCTTAATTTAAGTCAAGCACTTCAGGAGAGATGGTCAAACGAACCTTGGCAGCTCACACTGGGGAAAGACCCTGAATGCTTTATTGTTTCTAGACCAGGCAACCAGTGCCCTTGCTGGTGGTCCCATGCCTTAAACAGCCCTTCTTTCATCTTCCTTCAACATCCACTCTCAGTGCAGCAGCATAATGTGGTACAAAGGGCCCAAAAGGCCAGCAAATGTCACTTTTGGCATCATCTGGTTGTATGACCACAAATAGGATACTCTATATTACTTAGCTTCAGTTCCTGTATTTTAAAACTGATGTGTTAAAATTTCTCTGAGTTTAACAATAACGTATCTTTTAATATAAAACTTTTAACGTACATTTTGACGTAGCTGCTGGTCTTTCCTTCAATAGCTGGTGTCAAGGATGGAGTTGAGAATTTATAGCTTCCTTACATCTTACATTTCTCTTAACCTCTGCCAATACCTTGATTCATCAGTGTTTTATACCCGGTAGAGCCACTCAAATGTTTATTTCCAAAGAATCTAGATCCCTAGTCATTCATTCATTATTGAATTGGCACATTTTATGTTAATGTTAATAAGCAAATAATCATGTTTGATTATACTGGCCAACTTAGTAACCCTGTTCTCTACTGATTTATAGGCATGAGTAGCCACAAATGGACCAGAAACAGCTTCAAATACGTTTAGTAGCACCATGGCTGCATTCCTTCATGGAAACTTCCTCCTTTGGAAGCAAAGGTCTCTGTTGCTACCAATTCCAACTCCACTCCCACCTCAATTCCTCAGTTTCCAGCCTTGTGTAGTATGGATATGGTAGAAATGGCACCACCATTGGTTTCTGGCATGAAGCATATACCACACCCTGGAAGAAACCCCTCACTTCACCTGCACTATTTAAAACTGTCCCCAGAAAGATTTATCTTCATATTTTTTCAGGGTTACCCTGGGGTGGAGCTGTTTGGCAACATGGACATCAGATGCTGACTACTGCCAATGTACCACGTAGACACATCTGTAAACCAGGCCTTCAAATGTTCGTCTTTTGCTACCTGGTAATAGAAATCATCCAAACGTCAAAAAAGAGGTCAGACAATGAGGTAACAAAGCAATCAGGGAAGGTATCATGGATGTCTGAGAGAACTACTTGCATAACTTACTCGTATCTTCTGGAAATATGTGGACCCTGTCTCTCGTATGCCATTTCGATTTAGTAGTGCTGCATGCCAACTTAAAAATCCATTGGAATAGAAAACTTTAAGTTCTTGATAGACAACTTAGATTTTATATTCATTTGTCCAAGCTCCTATATTCAGTCTTTAACAGGGCACATTAGCCAGGAGCTGCTTTTCCATTTTGTGATAAAACCTTAAATAACCATCGTACAAATGGAAAATCGTTATTGACAGAGGATGAAAAGGCTTTGCTCCAAAATATGTATCTTCTTAATGTTTCTCCCATTGGAGCTTATCAGAGTCTCTATAAAGCATCCCTCTATGCAAAAGACACTTGAAGTATGATCGGTCATAAGCCCAAGTCTCAGACAGCCTAGAGCCTACACAACAGCCTGGATTTAAAGAGCTTTCTATTTTCCTGTGTTCCACTTCAAAATGGAAGCTTCATAGGTTACTCAAAACAAGTCAGAACAGTATACCTAAATGTAGTGCATATTGCTTCCAAAGTTAAAATTCTCACCAAGCATTGTGTCTTACTTTTTGTGGTGAGCAGTATAAACTACGTTAACTGACTTTATCTTTGGAAAGTCTATTTCATCTAGCTCCAGAAAAGTGAATCCCATTTTATGGACATGGCAGGAGATTGCAAATTCAGCTGGCCTACTATCCCACTCTCTAGCATGCTGATACATTTCTAAGTAACTGGTATACTTATTAGTTCTTGCTTCTCAAGTCCATTTAGCATATTGTCATGAAAGGAAGAAACCGGTATAAAGTTTTGTGGAATATCAAGAGGTTCAAAGTTCCTACCAATTATAATATGACAAAAAGCAGAGTTGATATAAATAATTTAAAATATGATAATATGCTACTATCCCACCACCCATATTCTTCTGATTATCCTTATTAAAGTTAATGGTAATCTGCAAACATTGCCAATACTCATCTAGATTTTGAACTGACCAAAGGGAGAGTTAAATGGACATGTGATGAGTATCATCATGTTTGGCATCTTTGGTTTTTAATGGTGGTACTATTCTCAATAATTTTCTCTAGAAATTACTTTTGGTTTAGTATTATGTAGTGTATGAGTAGGGGAAAGCTAACAGGTAGTCAGAGAAAAAAGGTGGGATTTAAAGGAGCTTCCAGGTTAGTCCTCTCTCCCATTACCTCACTTATTCCCTGATTAAGGGGACCATTGTGGAGATGTTACCAGTTGCCAATTATGTCTATTACATTTGTACCTTCAGGAACTATGGAATTAATCAAAAGATGGCTCTACAGACCTAATAAACTATAGTGAGGAAAACAATCTGCCAAGCTTCTAAAAGCCTTCATGCTCTCTAGTGGATCACAGTGGCTTTTTTAAGTCAACCAGACAGCTTTGTTAATTCAGACCCATGATTTAATACCACAAACTTCATACCCAAAAGAAAAGATTAACCTGTTCTCATACTATACCAAATAATTACTATTTTGTTGGTTAATTCCTACTACTTACATGTTTTCCAATAAACATTATTTTGAAGTACGATTTATATAATGATATAATTAATAATTATTTTAATAGTCTCTCTTCCAAATAGCTTTTTATTTTTTTGCAATTTTAATTCTTCTTACTCTTCTCAACAGCCTACTAAAATTAACTTGCAAATGTACATGGGAAGTTTTTAAATATTCAAAACATAAAAACAGCAACAGATTCAGTAAAACAACATTTTAAACACTCACAGGTTTAATATTCGCCATAATTTTAGGATGACAAATTTTAAATGATGTAATAGAATTGTAATGAATGCTTGGAGTATTGTGTTGAAAACAATTCTGAAGACATATTTGGCTTCAACTGGAAATGCTCCTTTGATTACTTAAAGACCTCTGCTCTGATTATTTATTTAATGATATCTGTCAAGAACATTGGAAAGAGTGCTATTGACCGATATTCACATATTTGACAACTTGATTTTAATGAGTCCATCTGGAAAACTTTCCACTTTGCGATAAAACCTTAAATAATCATTGTACATGCTGTTCTGTCTAGAACTAGAAGAGGATTTTTTTTTATTGTTGTTGCTGTTAATTAGAAATTAACTAAAATGCACCAGAATACATCAAATAATCTGAAGACATAAAAATGAGAGTTTGATTATTCTTTCTTCTTTTCTATCTTTTCTTCCTTGATGGTATGCAGTTTAAGTAGCATCCGTGTGATGCTGAAAGTTTAGAAGAATATGACTGACACAAGTTTCCTGTACATACTAGCAATGATCTGACATCGACCAATGCACAGAGCTCGAATTGAGCACTTTTTCCCTTTTGGGTCAATGATCACAGTTTACATGCTGCGGTGCCTTGAAAATGTTATGTTTAGTAATATAAATGAAATGCTGGTTAGTTAGGTTGTTAAAACCTTTTCTACCAGCCAATGATCTAGTTTCTCCTATTGTCTCATGAAAAATGGAGACTTATTTTGCATTTACCAATGCCAAAATGAATTCAGTCCTATCTGACTGCCTCAAACATACGTCTTAATATTAAATAACTTGCCGAACATAAAGACATCAGGTGCCATCTGAATTGTATTTATGTCTACAGATTAGCAGACATAAATACAATTTTTTGTATTTTGATATGAATGTTTCAGAAGCAGTGTATTGAGATCATATTTTAATTATTTTTCTATGTCTGTACATAATATTTTATATCACTTATTTATAATATATTGTGTATTTTTGTACCAATTGATATTTACCTTAAGTAGATCAGAGGTGATATTATTCAATATAAGAATCTACAGAAATTAACAACCTGCCTTTTGTCACAATCTTATCAAGGGCACTTAACAAAATGTTTTCTCCCAATAGATAGCTAAGGATTATTTTCAGGTTGACTTTATCAACTGATAATTATATAAGAACCACCAGAGAGGTTCCACTACTATTTTGCAAAAATCCATAACTAAAAACAATTCTATTTAAGTAAATTTTTATAACAAAACTTTCTTTTTTGTTTTAATTATTTAATACCTTTTAATGTATTATTTATAACCAGAAAATTCTGGGACAGTTATTTGATAAGGAAATTATCTCTCAGACAAAAATCACCTAATGAATTTAACATTTACAAATAATTCCTTGAGACATAGCAAAAAATTTCTGGAAACTATTTTGACTATTCTAAGGCCACTCTTTATATTTTGGAGAATGGATATTTTTCTGTCTTTTGGCACACTTATTCTTTGATACTCTTTTATATGTTTAAGTAAAATTTGTATTTTACTTAAATTTATAAATTTCTCCCACATGATGAAAAACAAGCTTTATTTCACATCATGTTCTTAAATTCTATGGTTTATTGCCTCATATTGTAGACAGTTGTTTAAAGGGAATGAGGGAGCAGAGAAACGCTGATTGTAAGCCATTTATGGAAGTAACAGGCCTATTTCCACAGGGCAATTTCTGATACTCCACTGTGATGCAAACCCCTCGTTCCACAACTCCTCTTAACCATTCCTCTTCCTGTGAACTATAAGCTTTTTACTTTATTTATACCTCATCTCCTTCAGTAGACACTAATATCTATAAAGTCAGAAAAAGTTATTTAATTCATCTTTGTATCTTTCAAAATGCTTATTTCAGTACTGGACATATAATAACTAATAGATAAATATTTACTCATGAAATAACAAAGAAATGCATCCCAGTGAGATAAAGCTCATCCCTTATCAAAAATGCTGATTCTAATGGAAGCTAATCATGACTGTCATAGATCAAAGTAATGTACTGGCTAAAATTCTAAGTCCTCCCAATTCACTCCCTTTCTGAAAAATTTAAAAAAAAAAAAACTACTAGATTTACGGGCCTTAAAAAAGTTTAAAAAATGTTATATTTCAGTGCATGGGTTTATTTGCAAATATACTGTCTAGTGCTGTTTGATCGTCTTAATTGGGAGAAAGACATCATTGAATATCCCATTTCTTTTTCAAAAACAGTTCAAGGCTAAAGAACCTCTCTTGCCATTTATAGAAACTTTATTATGTTTTTCTGTGCAGCAACAAAACTGAACATTCTTGTGTTCTGCAAGTAGCAGTAGATTCACAAACTTTTGAGGAACAGTCAATATAGTAGAATAAAAATAAGAAGAGTAAATAAAAGTCAAGTGTTTAATTTTTAAAAACTGCAAAACACATGTCCAAGTGATTTATTTAGATCTTTTTATAAGTTATGTAATTTTTTTAGAATACCATTTTTTCTTATGCTTCAAAAGTGTTCAAATAATTATATAAAACATTGATATATTATTTACATTTATTCTTTGAAAGATGGGTAAAATTTTATTTATGTTTTGTCAGATACTTTAGGTAATTTTCTTGCACCTTTTAGTGTATGAATGTAAAATCTAGATTACACTACTGCAAATATAGATAATCCTGAATTATGGCATTTTACTTATAAATGAGTCAGGCTTAATGTATGATGAACATGTTGGCAGACTCTGGGATTGACTACTCGGAATCAATATTTTTTTCTCTCTGGAGTCTAAAGAGCCTGGATTGGTTTAGGAAGACACTACGTTCCTAGAATCATGTATCTCATGTATCTCTAGGAAATGTCCTCATCCTAAACCTGTGTTAATCATGATTGGATTCTAAGTTAATTGTGATTGTTTCATTCACCTTACCAGAGAATAGTGATGTTATAAGAATTTGATGAAATCTTGCTCAATGAGACAGGGAGAAAATTACTCTAGAGTGATTCTGGGAAAGGTTTTCTTGTTCCTAAAAAGAGGTACAAAGGCAGAAATGATTCTTTTCTTCTGATGAAGATCTTTGTGTAATTATTATTAGCACTGTTTACAATCGTTAAGACAAAACTGACACTTTGAATAGGGAAAGATTAAATAAACAAATAAATAAATAAAGCCATGTGTGGTTGAATCAATGAGTCAACTAACCCTGGAATTAGTCCAATTTGTTACATTTTTCTTACAATTTATGAGATTTTTGTTGCAGTTTTTCTTTAATTCCAGAAAAATGCTGTCCCAATTTTTTTTTTCAAATTTTATTTTCTCTAACTTTTTTATCTACTAAAAACATGATATCTGGAGGATGAGTTTAGTCTGAAAAGAAAAGATAAATTTCCTAAATTTATTTTGACTGTAGATGATCAATCTTATCACCATTTTTATCATTAGTTTCCTCTTTGACATTATGATTAATGTAAATTTGAATATATTCACTTAAGAAATTTTAAAATTACATTTTTAAAAGTTTGATGTGTTCCATAAAACTATAAAATTGGTTTGTCTTACTCTTGTACACAAAGAATATAATTTGATCACTTTCTTGGATATCTTTGCAATAAATTTTTAGGTAGTCATTACTCATAATGTTCTGACATATTATTGGAGTTTCTCTGTTTTTATTACAAAATCTTCTGGGTCTGTGAAAAAAATTAACTTTTTAAAATGTAATAAATGTATATACAACTTTAACCCCAATTTATGAAAAGTTATGAAAATTAGATATGCTGTTTGACATTCATAGTATCAGGTTTTGCAAGTTTTACATTTAAAATGTGAAAATACACATACTTACCAAAACTACATTTAGCATATCCTATATAATGTATGTGTTTACTTTAAAGGGACAGGTGTATGTAATTTTAATGTCACCCTCAGAATCACCAAAAAGTACCCTGGCAATCAGTGGAAAGGTTTAATAGGTTTTCTGTCTTGTTCTTAATTTGCTGAAATTACAAAATCAATACTTTCAGTTGTAGCTGCAGTTACCCGTTTTACTGCTTTAAGATAAAGTCTACAAGAAAGTAACCTTCACTTTCAATTTGTGTAGCTCAGAATATCAGGTTGTTCTTGGCCACTACTTAAGTAGCTTGTTCTCTGCCATCCTGTATAAGATATTCCAAATGTGTTGTGGTTCCATTTCCAGGGAGATACATACTAAAAGGAACTGTAATTAATATAGAACACAGAGAAATTCAGAGTTTTATACTTCCCCCTTTCCCTTTTCTCTTTACAACATGCTGATGTCTCTATTTCTTCAGCTTAAACTCATCGAATTCTTACTATAATTTACACCTCTGGATCTTAGATTGGCATCAAATGTCCACAAACACTCTCCACCCAAATAAGAAATAGTTTCACACTGTCTGAACTGTCTTACCTCTAGAATATTTGTGACAAGGGCACATTCCTGCCACTTTTGAGATAAGGAAATTCTCCCCAGCTACAGTCAGGTTAATTCAAAGTAGACAAGTAAATACATTTCTAAGATTTTAGTTTGAGAACGTGATAGATCAGTTAC
The DNA here is from genome assembly GCA_963573385.1 of Cacajao melanocephalus. NCBI lineage: Eukaryota > Metazoa > Chordata > Mammalia > Primates > Pitheciidae > Cacajao > Cacajao melanocephalus. Next base: position 275,207 of record CAUYLG010040792.1, read on the forward strand.
TTTAAAATGTCAAAGATATTGAAATTGACAAAAGGATTTTGAGTATTAAAGCTATAACTATTTTCTAGTTGTAATAAGTGTCAACAAACATGGGCAAAATTGCTACTGAAACGGGTTGTATAATGTATATCACCTAGTCTTCCATGTACACACTGTTGTTTCATGTAAAACTCACATGTCATGTACTTGAAAAATGGTAGAATTTGGATTATTAACTGAAATGACCTTTTTCCAGTCCCCAAATCCAGAAGTGTACTGTTCCAGGCTATGTGTTGGAAAAGAAACAAATTCCAAATATAGGTTATACATACCAAATTTGGAAACTTGAAATCCAAAACACTCCAAAATCCAAAACTTTTTCAGTGCTTAAATGTCACTTAAAGAAAATGATCATGGGAGCATTTCAGATTTCTGATTTTAAGATTAAGTTGGTAAGTATATAATCCAAATATCCAAAATCCTAAAAAATTTGAATTCTGAATCACTTCTGTATCCAAGCTTTCTTATCTGATAAGGTATACTTGACCTGAAGTGGTGAATATCCTTTAATTTTTGTTTTTATGGTACCTCATATATTTTACTCTCAACATTTTGGCTGCAAACACATAAGGTTTTACTGCTTGATCATCTCAAGCCCATTATGTCTGAGTTAGAATAGTAGCAATCACGTCCTATTTTAATCTATCTGTTTACATCCCTGTCTCTTCTGATAGACTGTGGCTTTCTGGGGAAACTAATTTGTTATTCATCTAGTAGAGACCTTATTCAATACAAGGTACTCAGTACAGTCTCTAGAATGAATGAAATAAAAAAGAGAAAATTAGAATTTAAATTGAAAGCATGACAAACTGCTGGTAAACTTAACATATGAGAGGTAATAACAATTTTAAGTTTACCATTTCTAAGATTCCCCGGATTCTATGTAAAAGGGGTAAAAAGCTCTGTCATAGAATAAATGACACAGGCAAATCACTTTTACCACATTGTAATAGTTTGGACAATGTTTCTCAACCTATGGGTTGTGAGCCATTAGTAGGTAATGAAAATGATTACGTCAGCAGTGAACAGCATTATCTGTCTTAATAGAATGAGTTGAAATGGAATAAAACAGAATAGAAATAAATAGAATAATTATGAGAGTATATGTAGTTAAACAATTATCATCTTACAGAAAACTTTTAATTATATATTTGTGTATATACTGTGTTGTAATTTAAAATGTATTTTCAACTGAGGGTATTGGTAGAAAAAAAACTTGAAAAAACACAGTTGGAATATGAGTCTGGCTACCTCACCAGACTCTTAAAAAATTTTAGTTTAGAAAAAATGTATCATTTAGATGATTTATCTCTCATCTAAAGATCCTGATATGAACCATCGAGGCCCAGGCTGGCATCTCCACAGGGTCAGTTCCTGTGCTCCTCCTACTTTGTTGCCTTGTTGTCTTAGAGGATTCCCATCATCTATGTGATCCAAGAGGCGTTACTTCCATGTCCCACATTTTAATAACTGAAAGAGGAAAAAAAAAGCCAGCCTGGGCAGCATAGTGAAACCCTATCTCTAAAATTAATTAATTAATTAATTAATTGAATTAACCAGGTGTGTTGGCATACACCTGTGGTCCTAACTACTCAGGCAGGTGAGGTAGAAGAATCACTTGAGCCTACAAGTTCGAGGCTGCAGTTAACCATGATGGTGCCACCAAACTCCAGCCTGGGCAACAGAGCAAGACACTCTCTCAAATAAAATTCTGCAAATAAAGGGGCATGACTCAGAAACCATCCATAGCTCTTCACTCCTGTCAAATGCTATAATTAGTTCCATGAGAGATTGCAAAATATTGTCTGCATTCTGAATAGCCATATACAAAGCTAAAAACTCAAGGTTCGATTACTATGTAAGAAGGAGAGAATGAAAGGTGTGAACAAATTGCAGTCTTGGCACATATTTAATAAACTTGAAAGAGAGACCTAATACACATTAGATTTCATTATATGCAACCAGCTTCATCAGCCTTGAAATACAAAGCTACCTTTCTTCTCTCTTTTAATCTCCTGATAAGTTTTTATGAAGATTATAATATACTGGTAAGCAGCCTCCAAAATGAGCCTCACTGATGCCCACCTTGTGATAGTTACACTCTTGTGTATTCCCCTCCCATTGAGTGAAGGTTGGACATGGAATTGTGGCTCATTTATGACCAATAAAGTATGGCAGAAGTGATGCTATATCACTTCTAAGATTAGGTAAGAACAAAAGCACAGAAGCTTCTGTTTTGTTTGTTCTTTGGCTCGCTCTCTATATCTCTCTCATCATTCATTCTTGAAATCCCTGCCATAAGCAGCCACATGGAGAGGCTTCATGGTGAGTATCTGATGCCTCCTGCCAACAGCTGTATAAGTAAGCTTGGAAACAGATTCCCCAGCCCCAGCCAAGTCTCCAGAGACTGCAGCCTCATAAGAGACTCTGAGCCAGAGCCACTAACTAAGCTGCATCCACATTCCTGACTCTCAGATATTGAGATAACATTTTCAAATTTTCCAGAGAATTCACTAAATAAATCCTTGCTTTGCAAAGGAAAACCATAGACCACAATCAAAAACAATAACAAAAAAAAGTTCAGGACCTACAACTCTAAAGAGCTGAAAATACTCTTCTTTGGAAAATACAAAACTTGATTATGTAAAACATATAGACTTATTTATTTTCTAAATACAAATTCTGACTACATATGGATACAAGCCAATATTTATCCTATACATGCGTGGGTGTGTTTTAATCAAACCTTTAGACCTGGACCAAGTTTAAAGGCCTGGACCAGCCCTTTTTATACTCCCTCTTCCAATGTGATAAAACTCAATTCAGCACTATTGATATCTTATAAATTACATTATTTTAACTACAAAACTAGACATACAGAGTATACTGATTTTAGATGATTATATGATTTTGAGTCTGTAGAATATAACCACACATTTCTTCTCTAAAAAACAGTATTTCTTTTAAAATAATTATATATTATCTGTGGATAATTGTCTATTGTTACTTGGACCCTATTCTCTCTTCTTTTTATATGTTTTCCAATACCACAAGGACTAGAGAGCCAAGAACTATATCAAGACTTCCTTAAACTACCATTCTACCAAATGCGTGTGTGCACACATATTGTAAGGTACAAGGAAGATGAAAGCCATTGTATTAGTTTTTAACTTTTGCATAACAAATTACCACAAATTGAGTAGCTTAACACAACACAAATGTATTATCTCGTAGTTTCTGTGAGTACGGTTTAGCTAGGTTCTCTGTTCAGTATCTCAGCATGCTGAAATCCAGGTGTTGTAAAGGGATACAATCTTCTTGGAAGCCCAGGATTGTCACTGACGCTCACTGCATATTGGTAGAATTCAGTTCCTCGCAGTTGTTAAGTCGGATGTTTTTACTTGCTTGCTGCCTATTGACTGAGGGCTGTGGTCAGTACCATTACCTGCCATGTTACTCTCTCCATAACAGTTTACTGAGCGGCTATTTGCACCTTCAAGGCCAGCAGGCCACCCCTTCTCACTTGACCCTTTCCAATCTCTTTTAAGAACTCACCTAATTAGATCAGGCCCACCCAGGATAATCTCCCTTGGTTAACTCAAAGCCAGCTTATTGAGGATTTCATTACATGTGTGGAATCCCTCCACCATCTAATGTGTCATAACCAGGGGAGTGATATCTCTTATTAAAAGCCCCATTAATATTCAAGAGGAGGGAATTATAAACAGCTTGTATACCCTGGAGCTGGAATCTGGGGTCCTCTTAGCCATCTTCCTGTTGGCTTTTCTTCTGAAAAGGAAGGTAATGAAGGCATGAGAATAACTCTCCAGTAGAGACAATGTTCTTTAGAGAGAGTTGTGGTAGCCCAGCTCAGCGTTCCTGTCTGACAACCAGTTTAGTGAATGTTAAGAGCCAGCTCTACAGCAGTGGTAGTGGTTGAAATGGCAGTTTTCTAACTTCTGAAATTTGGTAGGTTGGTTTGGTCCATTCTTAAACTCATTAATCCAGTGGCTGCACTCTGACTCCCACCACCCTGGTTTATCCATAGATGATGTAAGACCTGGATTTCCAGGTTAAATCTCTACTTACAATACTGTAATGCTTCTGAATTATGCGCTAAAACCACAATGATCCATTCCCATGGGCAATTATCCTAGAAAATAGGAAGAAAATAGGGAAAACGGAACTTCGAGACTAGAGGAAAAGAGATTACCCATTCCATTCTCCAGAACATAGATGCTTAAAAGAGTTTTTGGAGCTCAAAGGTAACTGGAATCTATTGGATAGAGACCAGTTAAGGTTAGAAGTGGCAAAACCACAGACCATGAGGTTGAATCTGTTGGCTGTGAAAATAGCCAGACAGTTGTATGTAGCTTGAAATTGCAATTCCTATTGCTTATCTCATATTTTCAATAAAGCCTTGTTACAAATCATACCATGGTCTCATTTATACTGTAAAGAATTAAAACAAGACAATTGAGCACATCCAGGAGCACTATTTGAGCTGCAGATAAAGTAACTGCATGATTTTTTAAAAGTAATCTTTGTTCTAAGGACATGCCTTAATGTAAATAAAAGTTTGAGAAGAAAATCAGAACAGAATTTGCACTAACACTGGGCTGGCCCAACTCACCTGGAAAAGAAGAAAGAAAGTACAGCCTTGCTGACCAGAGAAATGTCCCAAAGTACTCTTCAGGGTCTACTTGCATTTTTCATGTCCGTACACTCTGAGGTAAAGTCATAAGCAATGTGCACACAAGCAAATAAATACACAGGTCTCATCATCAGCCCCCATCTGGTGACAGTGACCTTTTGGAAAATAAACTGCACCACTGTTAGAGACTCATGCCTGCTAACCACATACAACACCCATAAATAAGAATGATACACACACACACACACACACACACACACAGAGAGAGAGAGAGAGAGAGAGAGAGAGAATTGAGGAAAATATGTCTTATAAAAAAACAGTACTGAATAAACACACAAAACACTTGATTCCAGAAAAAAACAGATTAGTTACAGAACAGAGATGAATTCTAATCCATGTCCTCAGAGAAATTCAAGAAAATGTTTTTGTCAAACAATAATGATGAACTGCGAGGACAAAACGTAGGCTTTGAAAAAGAAAAATAAGACTGTCAAAATTATGAAAATAAAAAACCCAAATATATGGGCTTAATAATACAATACTATCTGACTAAGCACCAAGTTAATAATTGATAATATCAAGTGTAAAAAATTCCCAGAATGTGGAAAAACAAAAAGAAACAGAGATGAAAAATACTTTAGAATGTAAAGCAACATATACTATCAGTCCAGGAGGTTGACCATCCTTTAATGAGTTCAGAAGATTAGAACCTCAAAAATAGGGACGAAGAATCAACCATGACAGAAGAAAAATTTTCTGAGTCAAAAAGGGCACATCTTCAAAATTCTAAAGTAAGAAATATTACGAATGCAAACTGTAGAAGTTAATATTTACTAAATCATAGTCAAAGACTTTAGCTCAACTCTCAGAAAAGATTGTATCTGGAGGACAAAAGTATTTGAATTTAACAAATGTTAAGAGAAATGGAAAAATATTTATGCAATCTGAGGAGTATGTAATCCCTTCTTAGGTAGCACATTAAAAAATAGAAAACATAAAGAAGAATATTGATAAATTTTGTGATATTTTAAATTTCCATACACTAAAAGCAAAGTTTATGAAAAATAATTGTATTATGTATTATAAAAAGTATTACATTACAAAACTTATAATGCATTTCTATAATTGAATAAAGTCAAACCAAAATTTAAAAACAAATTTTATTAAAAAAAATAAATATTTAAAATCCTGTAAATGGCTCCATTAATTAGCATAATTGTTATATAAGTAATAACAATCTACTACTTTGGTTTTTACTCATTAGATTTGCAAAAACTGAAGCATATAAGTACATTTATAATATTCAGTATTGACATGAGTGTGAGGAAACACATATTTTCATATTAGAAAGTAAACTGGTAGAGCCTCTGAAAAGCAATTGGCTTATTTGTATCAAAATTTCAAATGTACAAATCAGCTCATAGGTAGTCAGCCCTTCATTTAACAGCTGTTTATTGAATACCAACTATTATTAGATACTGTTTTAGGCACTGAGAATACAGTTACTAAAACATGTAAGGTGTCTTGTGGGGATCGCTCCCGTTCACGGTGCTTAGCTGTACCGTGGCCATTTTGAGCTTGAGCCCATACACGTTTCACCTTTTACCTGGAGGCTGTTGAGCTGAGGAAAAGGGGAGTGTTGATGCATGATTTCTGCAGAATAC